>JAXQQM020071271.1:0-84691 GCA_034641835.2 Pinus albicaulis | reverse complement strand
TACCGCCCGGCCCCCCTGCCCCACGTCAGCCCGTACCAAAGTGACATCACTCCTCGAAAAACTAAAAACCCCTCTTTTGACTTTGGAAATAAAACAAAATTTCGTGTTTTTATGTCATTTTCACCATTTGAACGCGACTGTGCTTTCCGCTACGAATTTCAAATTTCCACTGAAATCCACTGTTCAATTCGATTTCGCTCCAGATTTCTGCCAGACCTGTGTTCAAGCATCCTCCTGCTACCGCCTGATACCTGTTAAAAGCCATTTTTCCTCCAAGAACAGGTATTTATCCTATAGCGCTTCGAACTTCAAAAGAAAGTCTGTTTTCCTTGTTTTCCACTGGATTAGTGATTAAATCTTATCACTGAGATCATTCCCTGAGGTTTTAAAACTGTGAATTGTTCCCCTGAAACTGCAATTGTGTTAATTTCCTTCATTTATATTGAAATTGCACCCGGCCTGTGAAGAAAAACCAGAAACCTCCGTTTTGAATCCACAAGAACCAAAATGGAGGCCCCGATAGCTTTGAATGTAACTCCACTGAATGCCCCTCACCGAGAGTTAGAATATTTACCTTTAGTAGATAAAGATTTCCAGATTAAAGACTTGCATTTTGATGAAAGTCCCCTTCTAAGTTATTGTCGCTGCAGAGACGAGTACTCGAAGGGGCAAGATCTCATTGGGTTGTGGGAATCCAATCTCCCGAGATATCTCATCCCCTCAGTCATTTCTTTCCCATAAATCATCCACTATTGCCATTCTAACTATGATCCCACTCAGAGAGCTGTAATATCCCCTGACCAGAGTGTTCTTTTCCACATTACTCCCCAGGCTATCAATGCAATGCTACATTTTGAACCAGGTCAAGAACTAGCACCTTTGTCTATAGAAGCACTGATTGAAAAGTCTAATCAATTGACCCCAGAAAAATTGAAGGCCATTTGCCAGAATTTCATGCTGCCTGAACATCAACCTAAGGGACTTCCTCCCTATGGTTTTTATTATTTCACTAGGTTGGGAAGGCTCATCCTAAATATGATATCTTTTGTCTTGGGTTTCAATACCAGTGAATATGTTGATGAGATAACCCTGGCTTTGCTGTTTATTTTTACTCCTGGGCAACCTCCTGAAATCAAATATGACTTTGCCTCCTTCATAGCCAATAAGATCCATGATCAGTTCATGAGGCTAGATGATGAGAAAGTTTTCAAATATTCCTCAGTTATTTATCATCTCATTATCTTCTATCAATCAGAAAAATTCCCTTTCCTTGTTAAAAAGCTTGATGCCAAGGGAAACCCTAGGTCAGTCATATTTTGGTCTCCCATAATTCATTCTTCCTATAAGTCTCCATATTCTTATACTGAGTTCATAGATCTTTTTGTATATCCTGCAACTACCTTGTTGACAGGAATCCCTCCTCCAAGGCTCAGTAATGAAATCAATAAGACCTTGCAACTTTTAAGGACTTATAAAGTTGGAGATTGGTATTTATATCAAAACCATACAGTCATCAGAATCTATGGATGTGAATTACATCCATTCAAGTTGCCAAGATATGTGCCCATGAGAATTTTTGCCTTGGAATATTTCAGGCAAATGAATAATTCAGATGTAATCCATTTTTGTAGTGTGAAGAAGAAAGCCCAACTAAGGATCAAAAGTCAATTAGGTCCTTTCATCTGCAACTCTAGGGAGGCCGAGCAAGAAGCAGAAAACATATTACAAAACCATTGCAAGTTCCAAAGAAGTTTTCGTTGGGTTCCTTATGACCCCTTTGGTTTTATCTGTGAAAAGAGAATAAAGAACAAATCATCCCCTTACATACACCACAAGATTCCTGAATTAGAAAAATATGCCAATCAAGATGAATGGGTGGCAGAAACACTAATTGAAGAAGAAAAAATGAACAGAATGATGAAAGATCTTGAGAAGAAGTATGACCTAGAATCTTGTGGTCAAGTGCAGGTACCTCACATTGGCACTTCTTCAGCAGAAAATCTACAACAGACATTACAGGAAGGCAGTTCACCAGTGGCAGCAGAATCAAAAGGCAAAGGAAAGGAACCTGAAATTCAGGTCATTGAAACTTTAGTCATGGCAGAGAAACCTCAAACTTCCAGAGCACCTGACTAAACACAAATTTCTCCCACTCAGGTAAAACATCATGAGGTTTCAGAATTACAAACTCCATCCAACATCGAAATAGGAAAGAAAAGGTAGGTTCTAGACACTACTCCTCTTAAAGAGTCCTCAGGAATACATCAAGCCAAAAAACATAAACCAGATCCACTTCCAGATGTGGAAATCATAGATGAGGTGTTTGATGATGGAAGAGAAGACAGTCAGCTAACTGGTTCTGTTAGTGTGACCCATACAGAGCAGAAAGGAAAAGCTTTGCACAAGCAGTTGAGTACTGAAGTATCCTCCTTTAGGCCACCAAAAACAGATACAGGGGATATAAAAAGAACTTTCATCAATATAAAGGCAAAGAATGATTCATTAAGAATGAAAGTATATGATCAATATTTGAAAATGGCTCCACATAATCAGGAAAGGTTAATGTCAGCATTTGACATTTCACAAGGAAAAATGATGATGAGCCACTTCAAGTCAAAGGTGCCAAAACCCATGTCAGCAGCTGATTATATAAGAACAAATTTTGAGGTCCTGGCAAAGGATATTCATCCTTTGGATCAGATAGAGCTGCATAAACAAACTGGGGAAATGGTGTATTCCACTCTTACTAATAAGGCCATGGTAGCCCTAACGCTGCAAGATTATTTAAATAACACAAGTGCCCAATTACAAATTGAGAAGGCCTCCTCTCAGGCCAAAGATAATAGAATAAAGTCTCTGGAAGACATAATTATCAGCTTGGGTCACAACCCCAAAGACATTAAAAGTATTGAGGCACTAATAAAGAAGAAAGATGATGACATAGCTGCACTGAGAAAGCAGCTGAAATTGCCAGCCTCAAGGCACCCCCAGACCCGAGAAGTTTTGAAGGGGAATTCACAAGAGGAGGTAATGGAGTTTCTCTTAAAAGTAACTGAGCAACTAAGTGAAACAGAGAAGGAATTAGAACAAGCTTTACAGGAAAAGGAAGCTATCAAGCAGACATCCACCACAGAAGCTACTGCAACTACAGGTACTACAACAACAAAGCAACAAACAGAGCCAGTGCAGGTAAACACTTCTGGTTTAAGTTCTGATGAGTTAATAAAACAAATGGAAAGTCTACAATTAAGAGTCACAGAACTTCAAACCACAAAGTTACAATTAAAAGATTTGGAGCAGAAGTATGATACATCTAAGAAGACAGTTGCTGATAATACCAAGGAAATCAAAAGATTGGACAGATTAGTTAAGGCTTTGGAAAAATATCTTTCACTAGAAAAGCCTATGAAAGAAATAAATGAAATTCTTTGGGGTAATATAATTGAGTTAATAAAAAGTATTTGGCCCTCTATTCAAGCAATTTTTGAACAAAATGACCTGATTAAAGTAGCTCAGGAAGAAATAAACAGAACAAGAGATGAACTAAGAGGTAGACCTGAACAGGCCAATCAACTTATTCAATTTTTGAACACCCGAACAAAACAACAGCTTGCAAGACTAGGAATTGAAGACAGAACTGGCACTATTTTGATGATAAAAAGAGTTTTCATCAAAAGAACTTTTATGTAGAATTTAGAAAGGAAGTGTGCAGATATTTTGGATGATATTAATGCTTTCAGAGAAAAATTTCAAGTTTTGTTAGACAGTGGGTTACCCAGTCCAATGCTCTCACAGGACCAAATAATGGAATTGGAAGCCTATGTCAAGAAAATAGATATCCATGCTCAAAATACAACTGCTAGTTCTAGTAGTTTGACAAAAACAATGTTGCCAACAGGGAGAAATATTTATGACAGGTTGAAGAATTTATTTCATCTTGAACATGAAATAAAGTATTTGTTTCCTAATGAGCCCACTTTTTACAAACTCACAGAGGCTGATGAGACATTGAGGAAACTTAAAAGGACTATGATACCAGAAGATCAATGGTGGAATGACCTATTGGAAATTCTATGAAAATTATCTTCAGTATGAGAATTTTATCTTTTTACTATTATGTGAAAGATAAAAAGGAGCACAGATGAAATAGTATCAGTTGAACAGGTTAAAGAGTATCAGTAAAGACAAAGAGTATCAAACAAGCAAAGAAATTACTCCAAGGGATAGCACCGAGCTCTATTTCAGCACTTACCTCCAGCACATCAGCAAAATGAGGGAACAGCACATCAGCAGTTACCTATTATTCTATCCACGAGACCATTTGTCTCCTGTTTATTTGTAAATTTCTCCTTAGTCACCCTAGATTATTGGCTAGGTTAGAGTGAGATTTTTTCAAGTATTTCTTGTATAAATAAACCCTCAAAGAGAGTATTGAGGGTGGATTCTATTACTTTGCTGTAACATTGAGATTTTCGGAATAAAAGCATTTTGGAGAAATTTATTCGTGGCTTACTGGATGATGATTTGAAGCTCAGGACTTTTTGCAGGATTCATGTGTTGGACTGTAGTTCAATAAGTCTTTCTACCCTTTGTCTTAAGTTTTATATCAGTTTATAATATCATTATGTCCATTTCTGAATAATTTACATAAAGGATTGAATCAAAATTTACTTAATTGTACTCTGATTTCAGATGTGATTGTTCTTAATGTTTTCCTCTAAATTAGTTATAAGCATGAATTCTTAAATGCTCTTGCTTTGCTAATTTAAACATTGTTGATTACTATAATAAAGAATTCTTCATTTCTCTTTGTTTGTAGTCATCTCATTTCTTTCTTTTGAACATGGTGAAAGATTCTTAACTGCCTTTCATCCCTTCAAGATCATCCCATCCACTTTAAATTTTAAGGATTGTTCTCTGTCTAGCTATCTTGCCCTGTAATACCATCTTGTGCTTAGAATAGAAATCTAGTAAAGTCATCCTTTGACTCCATAGCCCAATGGACTGAAAGCTCTCAACCTTGCCCTTAGTTTTTGGATTCCACCATTTACCCAAAACAAACTTTGAATCTATACCTAGCCTAAAACCTTCCAAGAACAAAGATAAATCATAAAGAGAGAGCCCTCTCTGGATGCAGATTGGCTAGATTCTGCATCTAAAAGGTTGGTTTGTGGTTACCTCGGGTATACTTTCCTCTTACACAACTTCTAGGAAAACCTGAGTGATAACATAGTGGCGACCATACTGGGGATCTGAATCATTTCACTGTTATTATTGTTTGATTTATAAGCTATAGACAGAGTCTGAAGATCAGCCAGGTAGCCTTTGAAATTGCTTTTGCTCTGCAATTGCAAAAGTAAATAAATGCTGCTTCAGTCTATCTCTGATTTAGCTTATATACTGAACCTTAGTTTCAAAATATTCAATCAGATTCTCTAGTTTAATAGATCTTTGAGAAAATTTTAATCATACATCATTATTTCTTGAAGAATTTGTAGAAGTTGTATTTATTCTTTCAATTAAAATCAAAAAATCTAAAAACACATAGTCTAGGAAAACTGGCTTCAGAAAGGATTCGACATACTAGGTCAAACCCTGACCCCAATCCACCACCAATATTTGAAAATCCAAATCTGATTCCTAGGATTTTTAGAAGACAAGGAAGTCAAGAAAGTTCGGAAAGAGGAAGTCAAGAGAGTTCAGGAAGTTCTAGGCCACTTTCTAGATCTGCATCTTGTCCCGTGAAAATTATATATATTGATGAAATTCCTTTTGATGCACGATTTGAAACATCTTTATTTGTGAATTTTTCTGAAACTGAATTATCCAGATTAGTTCCAGATCCATTGTTCTTTGAAGATTTGCAATACAGATTTGTTTCACATCATCTTGACAGACAATTACAGAACTCTATTCAATCTGAACAAACCTTTGAAGAAAATTCAAACATCTCTGTAATTACTGAAGTATCTCCAAGTTCAGTTACTTTTTCTCAAGCTTTTCAAACACTTGTCACCCCTTCTACTCCTCCATCTCCTCCTGCCAGACCATCAACTCCTATTACCCCACTATATCTTCCAATGGCCAATCGATACGCCCCTTTACAGCTACCAGCCAACCCTCCTGCTTTGCCCCAAGATTACCAGAGTAAGATCACACCTTTTGATGGATCAGGTACTTACACAGCACAACAACACACCAAAAGGATGACTGATTACTTTGAGTTCTATGAAATTGACACTGATAATGTCCGAATGAGAATTTTCGTTCAGAGTCTTACTGGAGAAGTTAGGACATGGTTTAGGGCCCTTGCTCCAAATAGTATTGCTGATTTACCAGCTTTATATAGGGAATTTTTGAACAGATGGGAGAAGAAGAAGGATCCTCTTCAGATCCTGTCGGAATTTGAAAAATTAAGAAGAAGACCTAATGAAACAGTACAAGATTACATCATTAGATTCAATGAAGCATATAATGCAGTTCCTCAAAACCTAAGACCTCCACCTGACTTCGTATTGGTTAAATTTCTAGACGGTTTTGATTCTGACATTGCTTATTCCCTCAGGGAAAGAGCTCCCCAAACATTAGAGGAAATGCAAAGCATAGTGGTGAGTGTAGAAGCAAATCTGATAGAAAAACGAGCCAGAGCAAGAGCAGAAAGAAGAATGCCTATGAATGAAGAACCTTCAGCTTTTGAAAAGAAGCTGGATGCAATCATTAAAGGTATGGAAAGATTAGGAGATAGAGTGGAGACCATTGAAAGAAAGTCTTCTACTGATAATCAGAATGTTGCAAGAAACCCAAACTTTAGGAGAAATCTGAATCAAAATATTGGAAAGAATGTCCCTGACCAAAACATTAGGCCACCTTTCCAAGAAAACTTCGTTGAAGGTTCAACTTCTGAAGAACCTACATAAGATGTAGAAATAAACAATGTAACTGATGACAAAAATGAACCAGAAGTCTTCCTATCCCAGGATGATCAAGAGAATCATATCCTTGAAACATTCCAAACTCATTCAGGTGAGACTTTTGATTTTAAGGAAGGCTATGACACAACAATTTATGAGGTCCATAAATAGTATAATTTGAGAAGTAGACAGATTGATGTGCCAGAGAATAGTAAACAGAAAAATGCAAAACAAAATGTCAAAGGTAAAGTTAACATTCCCCCTGTACAAAACATTCCCCAAGTACAAATTTTGTCTAGGATAACTCCCAACCCTTCAAATCCAATAATTGAAGATGTCTCTGACAACCAACCAAACAACAAACAACAATCTAATACTTTTCCTCCTGTGGGAAATGTAGAAGAAACAGTAGAAGTTAGTTCAGATACCCCTTCAAAACAAAATTTCATTCATGAACTAAAAATGACTAAAAGTTGGTCACATTATAAGATACTGTAAATTAGCTACTATTGGTCACCGACCGAAAAATAGTCGTTTATATGCAAATTTTAGTCATTTTTTTAGTAACTAATTGATCAGGAGCTCAAGACCAAGTGTCGTAAAATGGTCAAAAATGAAGGTGCTCAGAACTAGTTTGAACCTGAACGACCAGATAGAGCTCTTCTTCCTGATTCCGGCGCCGCGAACGGTTCGAAAAACGGTCGCCGTATGCAGAAGTTATTCAAGTTTGAAGATTTCTCAATTTCCATAAAAAAATGCCAAATTTGACTTTGTGGAAAATTTTATTAAAAAAAGAATATTCCACAGAATATTCTGGGAATATTCCGCAGAATATTCTGGGGAATATTCCATTTGCAGCCAATGGAAGGGCGCCACGTGGCTAGCCCGGAGGCCGCCACGTGGCCCCAAGGTCGAGTTGAAATGGCGTTTAAAACTTTTATATGGGCTCGACCGGTTTCGAACCCCCGACCGCATGTATGTTAACCAAACGTTTTAACCAACGGGCCACAGCTTTGTTCGTTGTTATATGTGCGGACGGAGTCGTATTTAAGGTTTGTTGATGTTTGGGCGGGGCCCGAAAGGGGGCCAGCCCCTAAGGGCCAGCCCCCCCTTCCCATGGGACCTCCAGCGGAACCAGTACCCAGGGCTTGGCGCGCTATAAACGGCGGGATTTCAAAAACTTTGGTTTATGTTATAATGTGGGTTTTAATTAAAAACCTGTGTATTAAATGAAAACGTTTAAAACCGTTTGTTTGACCGCCGAAACTTGTGAACACGTAACGTGGCTAACCGTTAACATTTATTGCCAACCCACTAACCTTGGCGGATAGTTGGCGGCCTCCGCCCTTTTTGGCGCCACCTCCCCATTTGGCGCTCTTATCTGCAGTTCTTCCACATTTAGTGGAGATTTTTTAGCCCAAACTGGCAGTTCAGTAAAGTGGGCATAACTTCTGCTAGGAGAGGTCTTTGAAGACGAATTTTTTTTTGATTTTGGGTCTCTTCAACCTTCTGAAGCCATGGGCACAGGTTTCACAGCCATTTGAGGCCGTTTGCTGGTGATTTTGCTTCGTGGAAGTTCCAGGAGTCACTATGGCCAAATCAGTTTGGGAGATGCATTGGGAATTGTGCAGCCAGTGAATGTGGAACGAAGGTCATTCCTGAAGTTTTTCAGCATTCTGAATCCATTTCTATAGCTCGTTTTTCCTTTTGAGGAATTCTTCTCACTGTTTAGCTTCAGGGAAGCTTTCAGGGCCACCAGGGCCATTTCAGTGTTGGAGCTGTTTGGGTGCTATGTTCATCCATTTTTGGTGATTCAAAAGCCTGTTTCTGCTATTTTCGACATTCTGAGTCTAATGGCAGAGTTTGTTGTTTGAGTTTGCTGAAGCTCTTTTGTTCATTTTTATAATGACAACTTCCATAAGTGGATCTATGGAGTCCATTATTGATATGGAAAGGGAAGTTTCACATGAGGAAAATTTGCAGCAGCAAAAGTCGCCATGGAATTGGCTTGGTGAGAAGTGGATGGACTTCTTATTGCAGTAAGTCATTACTCATTTTGTACATGCAAATTTCAGATTGGTATGCATGTATTTCAGTTGAAAAGTTGATGCAAGATTGCATGTAAAAGCAGTTTCAGTTGAAGGAATTTCTTTGTTGTTGCAAAATTTCGCCATGGAGGTGTAAAAGATGAGTATGATACTCACTTATGTTGCAACAATGTCTTTTGGTTCAGCTCTTGATCATCCACATGTTTTTGGGATGATGTACTTGTGGGTATTTGGAAAGAAGAGTTGAAGTTGCACATGTACATAGAGGTTGTATGTGTAATTAGCGAACTGTATATAGTTCATTGTACATGATACATACGCATGTTTGTCAAGATGTATCTTGTTGTTTATCGACTTGTGTCGGTTGTGTGCACACTTGTTACAGAGTTTGTGTGTCATTTATATAGCACATTTCATTGTCAACTGGTTGTTGATGTCATATGTTGCACAAGATGCTTTTGGTGTCGTTTGGTGCAGAGAACGAAGTGTCAGTGCAAAGCAGTGCAAGATTCCATGAGTTGGAAAGGCATGCAAGCAAAGAGGGCACAAATTTCAGCAAGTGTCATTGCTGGTTTCAGTATGGCAGATTGGTATGGCAAGAAAACTTGGTCGGGATTCGGCACAAGTACATGGCTCATTCAGCAAAATTCGCCATGTGAACAGTTGGCAATTCAGGAAATTCTTTTGGAGGCTGAAGAGAAGAGGATGTTGTTATTCTCTCATTTTCTGTTCTACAGTTCAGTTTCAGAATTTCAGTGAGATTTTGGGGACCAAAAGCTTTTCATTTGGGAGGTGTGATCAGGAGCTCAAGACCAAGTGTCGTAAAATGGTCAAAAATGAAGGTGCTCAGAACTAGTTTGAACCTGAACGACTGGATAGAGCTCGTCTTCCTGATTCCGTCACCGCGAACGGTTCGAAAAACGGTCGCCTTATGCAGAAGTTATTCAAGTTTGAAGATTTCTCAATTTCCATAAAAAAATGCCAAATTTGACTTTGTGGAAAATTTTCTTAAAAAAAGAATATTCCACAGAATATTCTGGGAATATTCCGCAGAATATTCTGGGGAATATTCCATTTGCAGCCAATGGAAGGGCACCACGTGGCTAGCCCGGAGGCCGCCACGTGGCCCCAAGGTCGAGTTGAAATGGCGTTTAAAACTTTTATATGGGCTCGACCGGTTTCGAACCCCCGACCGCATGTATGTTAACCAAACGTTTTAACCAACGGGCCACAGCTTTGTTCGTTGTTATATGTGCGGACGGAGTCGTATTTAAGGTTTGTTGATGTTTGGGCGGGGCCCGAAAGGGGGCCAGCCCCTAAGGGCCAGCCCCCCCTTCCCATGGGACCTCCAGCGGAACCAGTACCCAGGGCTTGGCGCGCTATAAACGGCGGGATTTCAAAAACTTTGGTTTATGTTATAATGTGGGTTTTAATTAAAAACCTGTGTATTAAATGAAAACGTTTAAAACCGTTTGTTTGACCGCCGAAACTTGTGAACACGTAACGTGGCTAACCGTTAACATTTATTGCCAACCCACTAACCTTGGCGGATAGTTGGCGGCCTCCGCCCTTTTTGGCGCCACCTCCCCATTTGGCGCTCTTATCTGCAGTTCTTCCACATTTAGTGGAGATTTTTTAGCCCAAACTGGCAGTTCAGTAAAGTGGGCATAACTTCTGCTAGGAGAGGTCTTTGAAGACGAATTTTTTTTTGATTTTGGGTCTCTTCAACCTTCTGAAGCCATGGGCACAGGTTTCACAGCCATTTGAGGCCGTTTGCTGGTGATTTTGCTTCGTGGAAGTTCCAGGAGTCACTATGGCCAAATCAGTTTGGGAGATGCATTGGGAATTGTGCAGCCAGTGAATGTGGAACGAAGGTCATTCCTGAAGTTTTTCAGCATTCTGAATCCATTTCTATAGCTCGTTTTTCCTTTTGAGGAATTCTTCTCACTGTTTAGCTTCAGGGAAGCTTTCAGGGCCACCAGGGCCATTTCAGTGTTGGAGCTGTTTGGGTGCTATGTTCATCCATTTTTGGTGATTCAAAAGTCTATTTCTGATATTTTCGACCTTTTGATTCTAATGGCAGAGGTTTTAGAACCAATTGAGGTCATCTTCACCTCGAAATTCTCCATGCAAGTCTAAAGGGCCACCAAGGACAATTGGGGAAAAGTACTGTATCAGGTACAATTTCACTGTTTAGTGTTTGGGAAAGAGCATGTTTAGCTAATTCCTATCTTCTGATTCTGTATTTACAGTTAGATCTATCTTTCGAGACACTCTTATTCTTGTATTAGCCTTTGTAGCATTTTTAATACAAGAGGACAAGCCTAGTTTGAGAGGCTTGGTCCAGCAGATGTAGCCCAGAGAAGGGGGTGAACTGCTTTATCATTTTGATGTCTTATTTGCTGAATATGATATGCTAAACAAAACTGATATAAAGTGTTAAACAGAAAATATACATAACTTTCATACACACATAATCACCTACTTAGTTGCAGAAAGTTATTTGTCTTATTCCGCAAGACATCAAACTTCAAGTATGTGTATGTCAAAGACTTCTAAGTGTTACTTCATTATTTCTTTAGGCAGAGCCTATAGAGGGCCAGGTAGCCTCTGGAACTCATCCTCTCTTTAGAGGTGACATGTCCAGTGAATGCCCCTACAGTCTATCTCTGTATAAGAAATAAGAAGTTTTCACATTTTCAGAGGTCACTTGGAGTGTATAGCTCACATGTGAAATTATGGGAAATGGATACCTTGCACCCTTAAACAAGTACATTCCATTTTCAGATCAGATGGTATCAGAGGACTAGGTTTGCTTGACTGACATCACTAGCTTGATTGTGTAGCTTGAAAGGTGTCTTAAGCAGTGTTGAAGATTGACTGCTTTATTATTCTGCAAACTACTTGTTGTTTGAGTTTGCTGAAGCTCTTTTGTTCATTTTTATAATGACAACTTCCATAAGTGGATCTATGGAGTCCATTATTGATATGGAAAGGGAAGTTTCACATGAGGAAAATTTGCAGCAGCAAAAGTCGCCATGGAATTGGCTTGGTGAGAAGTGGATGGACTTCTTATTGCAGTAAGTCATTACTCATTTTGTACATGCAAATTTCAGTTTGGTATGCATGTATTTCAGTTGAAAAGTTGATGCAAGATTGCATGTTTAGGAAGTTTCAGTTGAAAGAATTTCTTTGTTGTTGCAAAATTTCGCCATGGAGGTGTAAAAGATGAGTATGATACTCACTTATGTTGCAGCAATGTCTTTTGGTTCAGCTCTTGATCATCCACATGTTTTTGGGATGATGTACTTGTTGGTATTTGAAAAGAAGAGTTGAAGTTGCACATGTACATAGAGGTTGTATGTGTAATTAGCGAACTGTATATAGTTCATTGTACATGATACATACACATGTTTGTCAAGATGTATCTTGTTGTTTATCGACTTGTGTCGGTTGTGTGCACACTTGTTATAGATTTTGTGTGTCATTGGTATAGCACATCTCATTGTCAACTGGTTGTTGATGTCATATGTTGCACAAGATGCTTTTGGTGTCGTTTGGTGCAGAGAACAAAGTGTCAGTGCAAAGCAGTGCAAGATTCCATGAGTTGGAAAGGCATGCAAGCAAAGAGGGCACAAAGTTCAGCAAGTGTCATTGCTGGTTTCAGTATGGCAGATTGGTATGGCAAGAAAACTTGGTCGGGATTCGGCACAAGTACATGGCTCATTCAACAAAATTCGCCATGTGAACAGTTGGCAATTCAGGAAATTTTTGAAGGCTGAAGAGAAGAGGATGTTGTTATTCTCTCATTTTCTGTTCTACAGTTCAGTTTCAGAATTTCAGTGAGCTTTTGGGGTCCAAAAGCTTCTCATTTGGGAGGTGTGATCAGGAGCTCAGGACCAAGTGTCGTAAAATGGTCAAAAATGAAGGTGCTCAGAACTAGTTTGAACCTGAACGACCGGATAGAGCTCATCTTCCTGATTCCGGCGCCGCAAACGGTTCGAAAAACGGTCGCCGTATGCAGAAGTTATTCAAGTTTGAAGATTTCTCAATTTCCATAAAAAAATGCCAAATTTGACTTTGTGGAAAATTTTATTAAAAAAAGAATATTCCACAGAATATTCTGGAAATATTCTGTGGAATATTCCGCAGAATATTCTGGGGAATATTCTATTGGCAGCCAATGAGAAGGCGCCACGTGGCTAGCCCAGAGGCCGCCACGTGGGCCCCAAGGTCGAGTTGAAATGGCGTGTTAAAAATTTTTGTTATGGCTCGGACGGTTTCGAACCCCCGACCGCATGTATATCAACCAAGCGCTTTAACCAATGGGCCACGGGTTCATTTGTTGTTTTATGTGCGGCGCGAATTGACATTTGAATGTAACGGTTGTTTTGGGCGGGCCCGAAAGGGGGCCAGCCCCGAAGGGCCAGCCCCCTTCCCATAGAACCCGCGGCGTGAAACCACAGGTCAACAAACTCGGCGCGCATTTTATACGGGCGGATAAACATTGTTTAACAATTGTTATATGTTATATTTATTAAACCGTTAACATTCATTGCAAACGGTTTCAACATATGAACGCCGATTAACATAACATTTATTGCCCAGTTTAACCGTGCGGCCACGTTTGGCAAGTTTTTCGGCGGTTGTTCCAATTTTGGCGCCTTCACCTAATTTGGCGCCCTTATCTGTAGTCTTTCCACATTTAGTGGAGATTTTTTAGCCCAAACAGGCAGTTTAGTAAAGTGGGCATAAATTCTGCTAGGAGAGGCTTTTGAAGACGAATTTTTTTTTGATTTTGGGTCTCTTCGACCTTCTGAAGCCATTGGCACAGGTTTCACAGCCATCTGAGGTCGTTTGCAGGTGATTTTGCTCCGTGGAAGTTCCAGGAGTCACTATGGCCAAATCAGTTTGGGAGCTGCATTGGGAATTGTGCAGCCAGTGAATGTGGAACGAAGGTCATTCCTGAAGTTTTTCAGCATTCTGAATCCATTTCTACAGCTCGTTTTTCCTTTTGAGGAATTATTCTCACTGTTTAGCTTCAGGGAAGCTTTCAGGGCCACCAGGGCCATTTCAGTGTTGGAGCTGTTTGGGGCTATGTTCATCCATTTTTGGTGATTCAAAAGCCTGTTTCTGCTATTTTCGACATTCTGAGTCTAATGGCAGAGGTTTCAGAACCAATTGAGGGCATCTTCACCTCTAAATTCTCCATGCAAGTCTAAAGGGCCACTAGGGACAATTGGGGAAAAGTACTGTATCAGGTACAATATTCACTGTTTAGTGTTTGGGAAAGAGCATGTTTAGCTAATTCCTATCTTCTGATTCTGTATTTACAATCAGATTTGTCTTTCGAGACACTCTTATTCTTGTATTAGCCTTTGTAGCATTTTTAATACAAGAGGACAAGCCTAGTTTGAGAGGCTTGGTCCAGCAGATGTAGCCCAGAGAAGGGGGTGAACTGATTTATCATTTTGATGTCTTATTTGCTGAAGATGATATGCTAAAAAAAACTGATATAAAGTGTTAAACAGCAAATATACATAACTTTCATACACACATAATCACCTACTTAGCTGCAGAAAGTTATTTGTCTTATTCCGCAAGACATCAAACTTCAAGTATGTGTATGTCAAAGACTTCTAAGTGTTACTTCATTATTTCTTTAGGCAGAGCCTGTAGAGGGCCAGGTAGCCTCTGGAACTCATCCTCTCTTTAGAGGTGACATGTCCAGTGAATGCCCCTACAGTCTATCTCTGTATAAGAAATAGGAAGTTTTCACATTTTCAGAGGTCACTTGGAGTGTATAGCTCAATTTGAAATTATGGGAAATGGATACCTTGCACCCTTAAACAAGTACATTTCATTTTCAGATCAGTCTTGGTGGTGAACCCAAAGCATGGTTCAAAAGCTTGACTCCAAACAACATCCATGATATCCCCGAACTACATCAAGTCTTCAGAAATAGGTGGGAAATCCGAAGAAACCCCATTCAAATCCTGTCAGAATATAACAACCTAAAACGGGAAAATGGGGAAAGTGTCCAAGCTTACTGCACTAGGTTCAACAGTGTATATAACTCCCTACCACCTCATTTCGAACCCCCACTTGGTTTAGCCTTGGAAAAATTCCCTGAGGGTTTCGATCCGGACATGACATATCATCTGAGAGACAAGGATCCCCCTACCTTAGAGGAAATGCAACAAATAGCCATAAAAGCAGATGCCAACTTAGCAGAAAAAAGGGCTAGGACTAGAGCAGAAAGAAAGGTCACATATAAAGATGAGGTTTCCACTTCATCACCTTCCCTAGATCCCAGAATAGATGACTTAGTCAAAACCATGGCCAAAATGTGGGAAAGGATAAATGAAAAAGCTCCTGTTAGGGACAACCAGCCAAACCCTCCAAACAGAAACCGAAACCAAAACTTTAGGAGGGAGCAGCCACAAAACAGACCAAGGGAGAATGACCAACAGATTAGACCACCATTCAATGAAAATTATGTGGAAGAAGATGATAGGGATTCAGAACCTCTTGATGAACATCATTTAAACCTCATAGGATCTGATAATGAGAGTGAGGTGTACCTCACAGAAGAAGAACAAGCGTTCTTTTCTCCTAATCAGGATGAGACCAACTATGAAGATCTAGATGACCCTGCCATAGATTTTCAGAATGCCATTATGGAAGCCCACAGGCAGTATGACCTTAGAAGCAAAAGAAACCAAGATAGTTCCAGGAAAGGTAACTTAGATACTGCTAAAGCCCCTGATACCATCCTCAAGAAAGCATCAAGCATTGACAAAATTAAGGTTGAGAAAACTGACCAAAACAAAGCTAAAGTTACCCAAGCTAGGCCTCTCTCAGATACTCCTGGTACTTCTACTAAGGTCACCGAAGCAACTATGGCCAACAAAATCCCGAACCAAGGTCAGCAAACTCAAAACATAGAGAGGGTCGTAGCTGAAAAAGCTGAAACAAACATATCTAAACTTCAGTTGCCTTTTAGCTTTGAAGGCGAAATCGCCAAGATCAAGATCACCATGCCTCTTACTGAACTCATTGCCCAAAAATCTTATAAATCCCAAGTACTAAAAGTCTTAAATCTAGAGAATGATGCAAACACTGTTAATCTGGCTGATGACACTCTTGAAGTTTTGTTTGGTCCAAAGATAGAGGGAAAATTCCAAGAAGGAAATACTCTTCCATTTTACATTAGGCTAAACATCCACGACCAAATCCTCCACAATGCCATGCTAGACTCCGGCGCCTCGCATAATCTTATGCCGAAGGTAGTAATGGAAAGATTAGGCTTGGAAATCACAAGACCATACAAAGACTTGTATTCATTTGATTCAAGTAGAGTCCAATGCCTGGGTTTGATCAAAGAACTTTGTTTTAGTCTGGACCAAATACCTGCAAAACATCTAATCATGGATATAGTAGTGGCAGACATTCCTCCCAAATACGGGATGCTTCTATCCAGATCTTGGGGAGCCAAACTCCAAGGGAATATCCAACTGGACATGTCATATGCCACCATTCCTGTGTTTGGCCAGACCAGAATACTCTACCGAGAATCACACATGAAATATATGATTAGCAGTCAAGATAGGCCAGAAAACATTCCAATGTGTTCCTTACATTCCGACCTGAACTCTTTCATTATGCATATTGATGAAAACATGGAGGAAGAGTCAGAGGACACTGATATAGACTTAGATCCATCACATCAGCTGTCCCTGGTGCCTTATGATGAACTAGACACTCAAAACTACCATGATCATGAACAGCTGTGTCTTGAGGAAAGTAAGTTTTCCCTTTCCGAGGTAGGATTAGAGCAAGAAGCGCAAACCCTTATGTATTATCAAGCAAATTGCTCTAGCTTTAGTCAAACACCAACAGTAACTTGTGGAAATTTTTTTCGGGTAAAGGCTTTAGAAGACCTACACATCATAAACCTGTTTGGAACCCGGGAGCAAGGGAGTTTAATGTTTCTACCATACCTCAAAGATTTACCATCATGTGACCCTCCTACTGCAAATAAAGCTTTAACTATAACCTCAGCAGCTCAAAATCTTGAGAAAATGCCAGATAAACTTCTTATGAGCAAGGATGAAAGTTGCAATCCCAGCATACCTGAACTACTGAAATTGGCTCATATTCTGTCTTTTCATGAAGAACTTAGAAATGCTAAAATCAGAAATCTCATGCAGAATACCAATTTCTACAGAAAAAGCAAGGGAAACTACTGTGTCACTACCTTCCCCTCAAAGAACAGCTTTGACAAGAGAAAACACAACAATCTGAAACAAACTGAAATAATCAGGGATAAAACAGATGGTCATAGAGTCTGCTTTGATTTTAGAAATAATACTGCATATCCCTATAACATAAATTATGTTTTTTCTACCCAAGACCATGATTTACCAATTAAAAGTGCTTTTAATCATGTTTTTTCGCAAGATGATGTTTCAGGTCATGGTCATAAGATTCCCTTGCAAAGTAGACAGCTTAAAGATTTTTTCCAGTTTGTAGGAGGTAGATCTGATTTCAAGTTCAAAATTGCAAAACCACCCAATATCAGAAATCTGCTCATGAAGGCCATGTTCCCAGTTTTTAATTTCTGCATTTTTGTATACCTTGATGATGTCATTATCTATTTCAAGAATGACCAAGAGTACATGCATTACCTGAGGAAAGCATACAGTAGGGAAAGGAGTGGAAATCAGATATTTAAGAGGTACAGAGGGAAGATACCGGGCTGTTCAGAGATTCTTGCATGAATCCCTATGTCATGTTAGAGAGAGAAAATTTCCCAAATTTTTCTTTTCAGGAGTTAAGTGGGCCAAGGGTGAGAGGAGATCCTTACGAGGATAAGATGCTTAAATTCCGTCATTTCCAAGATTTTTGAGTTTAAAACACTTTCTGTCATTGTACATACCATTGTTTGAAATATTGAAAAAATAGAAAAGTCAAAAAAAGTAAAAGATAGGAAAGTCAAAAACAGTAAAAATAGAGAAGAGGGTGAGTGAAGATAGAACAAAGGCCCCGTGTTCCAAAAAATAGTCTTTCAAAAAGCGAGCAAGTCTAAATGCCGCTACTAGTGCTTCAATGTCTTGTTCAGCTATCTAGCCTAATCATAGCTGAGCATATTTAAATTTATTTGCTAATAAGTTAGTGAGTGCAAAGATAGTCAACATTGTGTAAGATTGACTTATCACAGAGCTTAGATTAGGGAGAGATTCTGGTTCCACATGCCTAAAACAGAACCAAAGAGAGAAGCGAGGGATGAAAAATACATTGTACATCTTAACCCCACTTGTCTAGTTTCCCTTTATTGCAAAATGACATTTGTGTGCAACTTGTCTTTTATGCCGCAAATGCATGACAAATCAGACTGCCTAATCCTGATTTGATCATTTTAAATTTCATGTTGTAGATTAGAGAATGAAATCCTGTCAAACTGCTTAATCTTGACAGTTGATCTAGCATAGGTAGAGCAATGAAGGAGTTCATCAGCTTAATCTGAACTCCCGGCAGATATAAGAGTAGAAATAGATAGTTTCATTTTACAAAAAGAAAAATATACATTGTCAAAGGGCTGCTAGTTCAAATGCGCCAAAGAGAAGAAAAAATGTTAGGAAAGATAGTGGGGTAGGTAGAAGTATCATTGATGTTAATCATGCTGTCAATTTTTCAGAAATAACATCAAAAGAAGGGTAAATTTTGCGCCAATGGATAAGGCACTGGTCTTCATAAGCCAAAAATCTGAATTCTGGACACCTCCTGACGAGGAGCTGCCCTCCCCAAATGGAGCCACTGTTAGCCATCAGTATTTTTTTTTACATGTTAGTGATGACTATATCTATAGCTGAGTTTTCTAGAAGCTGATTTCCTTATGTCAATATGTCATCTAGAAAACCCTCCTAAAACTTTTTTCGCCCTTCTACTTTTCAGTCCGCCCATGTCGAAATCAAAACCTCATTATCACTATCCTACCTAGCTTCAGCCCTACTGGTCTGCCCATCAGCTTTAAAAGGCAAATCCAAATCTGTTTCAAAAGTCTCCCCTATGTTAGGAAGTGGCACTTTAAGACATTTTACCCTTGGCAATCATCAAAAAGCCAAAAAGCCTCCATCTGCTACAGACCAACCATGACTGACCTCCCACTTTGCAAATGAAATTGAAAAACAGCTCTAAATCGCGCCACTCACACCCCCTAGGTCTCAACACTGCATAAACCACAGTCTCAAGCTGATTATTAGGTGTTTTACAGTGTTTTATGGATTCTACAAAGACAGGAAATATAACTTCATCTCAGGAGGAAATGATTGAATCTACAGTTAGAAGAACAGCTGCTTCTAAATGTAACATAAGCCTGAGATATATCTGCAAAACAAAGAATCACTCATCAAGACCTTGCATTTTTCTTCCAACATGAGAATCACAGTAAGAGAAAGACACCACTGTCACAGCAAACTGGAAATTTGTCATGGCCCAGAACCTCCTTCATTTACAAGCAGAGGGTTAGGGCGCCTCCTTCATCTACAAGCAGAGGGCGCTGGCCAGTATTGACTTTAAGGATTGCAAAAGCCCAGGTTTGCTTTTTACTGTACAGTGAGACAGTGACACCCTAACTAAGGTTTTTCTGAAGCACAATAGTGATCACAGGCAGAAGTAAAGGTAATAATGTTTTCAAGTTGGTTGCTTGCCATCATAATCCTAGCAAAACCCTTGTCAGCCAGCCTTATCAAACAATCTCCAAGTGAAGGGCCTCCTCCATTTATGAGTAGATGGCCAAGGCATTGAATGTTGTTAAAACTGACTGGCCAAATGGTGCAGTGGAAAGAGACAAAGAAGGAAAATAGAAGTCATTGCACAGGTAACATATGGTTTTTATGTTTCAAAAAGTATTGGTTTTCCTACCCATAGGAAAATGTCTGTCAAACTATACCTATAGTGGACAGGAGACAATATTGAATATACAGGCCATCGATACAAAAAGGGGCAGTTTCCTTAGAAGAAGTGACCACACAGTCACTTTACTGTCACATGCCAAGAAGTCTAAAAGAGCTCCTTTTGAGTAAACAGAGAAATATAGTATGAAAGGATGCAACCAAAATATGGCACTTACAATCCAAGGAGGAGCTTATAAATCACCTAGGAGCAGAAATTATCAAACAAATTGGAAGAAGACAGACCATCTCCTTTTAAAATGACAAAATAGCTTTCAAAGCTCTTCAATAGATCTTGTGTGGTTTTTTCTTTTAAAATATCACCAAGAAAGTAAAACAGTGGACGGGTTTGAAATTATGGATGATTCTGTTACAAAGAAAGATCACTGCACTGGTCAAGGAAATGATAACTATGTTTCCAAGAGACCTGTTCTTCCTGGTTCATAAAAGTTCCCCTTTCAGAATATACATCACAAATGATGGGAGGCATTTTAGGTTTTGTTCCCAAAATACATACAAGTTTATGAATAGGCAAAGAGGTTATTTTCATGGACTGTCTTTGTTTAGATGATTTGAAACAAACACAGATTTTCTTTATTCCAAAGAACAGATATATCATAGATGATACACCTACAGGCAGGGAAGTATTTTGAAAAAGAGGCACCTTTCTCAAATCAAAAGACCATAACCAAATCAAAATGATATCAGCAATGTGGGCACCTACAAAAGAGAAAAGGTTGAAGAATCTGTTAAAGACCGAGACTGTCAAAACAGGTTGACAAAACAAACCCTGTCCTTTCAGAAACAAGTCAGTCTTCACGTATTTTCTTGACAAGTTTTAAAGAAGGGTTACTTTACCTCATAAATATCACCAGCACCATTAAACACAGTGGCAGAGATGATGAAGGTTATTGAGTTATTTTTCAAAGTTTGAATTTTTGTGTTAAAGTTGTCACCCAAGGAACAAAACTAGCAAGAAATCACCCTTCGAACACCTGTGCATAAGTAAAACAGAGTTCTGGCTTTTAAGATATTTTTGTTTTTATAAAGGGGTCGGTCCATGATTAAACGGTCTAAAAGCATGGAAAATCTCCAAATGCGTGCATCAATTATGAATCCAGGTTGCAAATACGCCGAAGGTTATTAGTGAAAGGGGTCAAAAAGACTGTGATAACTTTGCAAGAGCCAACCAAAAAATTTTCATTTTACATTTAAAACAAAGGTGACCGTTGAAAATTTTTGAAATGACATAAGGGTGAAATCGGAGAGTGAATGTTTCGTTTTCAAACTTCAAACAAAGCTCTGTGTTACCCTCGGCATCAAGCAAAGAAGGTTTGGATCAAATTGCAGAAGATTGCACTGTTTGTGACCGCGCGACGTGCCTGGCAATCCGCGCGACGCGCCTGGGAGTGATTTTACACAGGCGGACAGTGTACGCGCGACGCGCCTATACAATCACGCGACGCGCCTGTACACGGCGCCCGCCCGACCCGACAGAGCCACCCAACACCGGTAATTGGCGCGCCGTTCTTTCCCTGCACAGTGCTGCACAGGCTTGAAGGACCTCCGGTGCTACTCCAGCTCTCCTCCAAGGATTTTCCATCGAATTCAAGAGGTATTTTGAAATTGCATTCGAAATTTTTGAAATTGCCAAAGTGATAACAGTCAGTTTTTGCATAGGCATGTCTATTGAAGCAGCATGTTATGGTTGAGGTTCATCGAAAAAGAAGCCTTCATTGTTTGGGATTTCCCACTGACCTCTGCCAGCACTTCGAATGCATTTCAAAAACCTGCCACCTTATCCTATGGACAGAAAACTCTGACTATGTTTGTCGGCTTTTCATAGACATTTGAGAAACTGGTTTTCACAAAGTATAGAGGAATTTTCCCAAGGAAGACTAGTATTCTAGATTAAAATAAGTTTATACTGTTGAAGGCTACAGGGCACAGGTTACCCTACTCAACCACCAAAAGACAGTTGTTCACTGTATCACTGTGACTGTTTTTCTGTTCTTCAAAGGATCATTTTCAAGTGGATTTTCAGAGGGCATAAAGACATTCTTCCAAAGATGACTGGTATTCTATATTGAAAGAGGCCTTAATTATTTTAAAAAGAGGAAATTCTCATAGCTTCTGTTCAAGCTTTCGAAGCTTTTTAAAACCCTATTACCTCTACTCTAACTGTAAATTTGACTGTATAATCACACCAGGGTTAACTTTATGAGCCTGTTTCTGTTTAAAGGAATGACATACATATAGAGAAAAAATGAAGTTTAGTAGGAGAAAGGGTTCGTGAT
Organism: Pinus albicaulis; assembly: GCA_034641835.2. Classification (NCBI taxonomy): domain Eukaryota; kingdom Viridiplantae; phylum Streptophyta; class Pinopsida; order Pinales; family Pinaceae; genus Pinus; species Pinus albicaulis. The sequence continues at coordinate 62,480 of JAXQQM020071271.1, read as the reverse complement.
CAAACAAGAATTTATAGGTTGAAAGCTGCAGGGGAAGGTTGCTCACACTTCTCACAAAGGGACAGTATTCACTATGTTTGCCACTTGTTTGCCTTTTGATTTTCCAGCTCGTATTGATGAATGGATGTGCTTATAGAGTAAAAGTATTTTTCTGCCAAAGCCAGAGGGTTACATTTATAAAGATCCATTGATTGTTTTGAAAGGAGAAAACTCACATAGCTTCTACCTAAAAAACTCTTGAAGTCTTTCAAACTCTGTCATCTTTGCTCAGGACTGTGACAGTGACTGTATACCTACACTAAAGTTTGATTACATATCCATAAGTTTGTTGATGTATTTGCACTCCAAGAAGAGCAGGTTGTTAATGATTGATATTCTACCTTGGGCAAGGATTAAGGCGTATTGATTGACATCTTAAAACTCACAAGGACAAGGTGATTTTGGCACTTCTCACAGCAAACTCCTCCTAAGCAGTCTGCCTTTCTTTTCACTATATTATTTCTTACTGAGATGTTGTTGACTGAGATATTTTCAAGGTGGAAGGCCACTTTCTGAAGAGCAGGTTTTTAAATGATTGAATTTTACCTTGAAGACACAGACATAGATGTGTTGATTGGTCTCTTGAAAATTCACAAGAAAAAGTGATTTCTTAACACTGTGCACAGGAAATTTACCCAGCAGTTTGCCTCCTTTTTACTATATGGTGTCCTATTGAGAAATCTTCCTGGCTGAGGTATATTCAAGGTAGAAGGTCATTTTCTAAAAGAGAGCAGAGGTTGTGTATTATAAAAAAACTTGTTGCAAACCATCCAAATCACATTGTTTATCTGTCAAAGCAGTAAATTGACACAGTTTGACTCCAGCAGGGAAGTTTACACACAGTGAGGCAATTTGTTTCTTCCAAAGCATATTCAGGTCAAAATGCCTCCAAGGCAAGACAGCAGGAGCGGTCCGCATAAAAGATATGAGCCCATCTCTACAGAAGAGATTAATGCTCATCCATCTGTCCTTTTCAACTTCCATGAAGTAGGCTGCCTAGATTTCTGCCAGAAGATAGAAGAAGTCAAGAGTTTTTTGCCATTAACACACTTGTGTGCCCTGAGATTCAAAGAAAAACATTTCCAAGTGGCGGGTCTTGATTTCAAAATTTCTCCAAGGTATGTGTCCAAGGCCACCAAGATTCCGTATCATGGCGAAAAATGGTTCAAACAGGCTCATCTTGACTTAGAAGATTACAAGCCTTTCATCAAGCCTGATCATAGAGAGGCTTTCACTGCTATTTTCCCTTTCTCATATCTCCTTGACAGCTATGCTCCTCTTATGAAAGTCATAATGAAATATTTCACTTGTGAAGGGCGGTTTGATCGAGTTTATGCCTACCATGTCCGATTATTAATGCACTTTACTAGAAGCAGACAACTAAACCTCCCTTAATTTTTGTGCAAAAGCATAGAGAAAATGGCATCTACTGTCCAAAAGAAGGCCCCACGTCTGCAAATCCCTTCCCTTTTTCATCATTCTTTGATCAAGATTATCTTCCTGCACCAGCTAGAGAAAAAATGGGTTCCATGGGATTTATTCATCAGCCATCCAGATTTCTCTACTGTTCCTCCTGTCCATGTGTTTCCCACTCAGCCTGTCCATCGCTCGGTACCTTTGTCCATTAGGCCTACCCCTAGAAGGCTCAAAATGACTACAGGATAGCCAAGTCAACAGGAAGGAGGAGAGGGGAGTGAAAAGGAGCAAGAGGAAAGGGATGAGCAGCAGCAGATAGAAGATGAGGAACAACAGCAAATAGAAGGTGAAGGTCAGCAGATAGAAGATGAAGGACAGCAGCAATCACAAAATGAGGGACAACAGTAGGTACAAGAGGAAGAACAGCAAGTTGGGCAGGAAATTGAGCCACATCTTGAGCCACAAATTAAACAAGGCATTGATGAAGAACAGCAAGCTAATGTTGGCGAACAGGTGCAGCAAAGTACACAGCAAGAGGAAGACATCCAGCAGCCTCAAGGAGAGCAGCAAGTTCAGGAAGATGTCAAGGGTAAATCAGTTATGTCTCCTCCTCCCAAAAGAACAAAGCTCAGCACAGCAAGGAAGAGGGGGTCTAAGGCTACCACTCTAACAGTGACAAAGTTTGTTCCTAGCCAAAGGAGATCGCCCAAAAGGACACCTACTAGAATGCCAAGGAGGAAAAGCGCAAGATTGGCCTTCAAAGGGAAAGGCAAAGTTGGAGAAAGTACAAAACATGGAGGTGAATTAGCTGTCATCCCTATCCAAAGCGATGACAGTGATAATGAGGCCCGCCTTCTTGAAAATCTCCTAATCCATAAGGAGGGGAAAATTGAGGCATTAGAGGAGGATCTTCAAAGGGAAAGGAATTTCAACCACTTCTTGGAGATTGAAAACAAACAGATGAGTGTGCACACAGCTGTTCATGAAGCACGGGCGATCAAATATAAGAATGAGGCAGCCAAGGCACAAGCGAGGATAGAAGAACTCCTTGGTGAGTTTGATGAGGAAAAAGAGGAATAACAGCCTAGGCGGAAGAGGCCTAGGACCATAGGGCTTAAAAGATCCTTGGAAAAGCAGAAAGCAGAAGAACAAGCCCATCTCCAAGCCTTTCCTCTCACTGCACTCCTTGAGCAGGAAATTGAAGAAAACAAAGAGGCATGGCTTGAAAGAGCTAAAAAACACTTCGAAATGAAGCTTGAGAGGGCAAACAGAGATCTAGAGCTGCAAAGGAAGAGGACTCATCACTTTCAGAAGTTGAATCAGTTTGCCAGGCGCAAACTAAAGGCAGCCCAAGAGAAATTGAAGAAGGCAAAGGGGAAGCGCCCGGCATGAAAGGAGGGGAAAAGCATATCAGCCCTTGATATTTTGGCCTCAGCTTCGGAGCATGTTGCTATGGACCCCTAAGGGTCATATGTGCCAAGTTTGGGCCCATTTCGACAACTTTTCGTTTTTTGGCATTTTTTGGGTTTTTGGTCGAAAACTCATAAATTCGCCATTTCAGTTTGAAGATTTGTCAAAGGAGAAGGATAATACCAATGGATGCCATAATTCTATGAGCAGGTCTCCAGCGATTTTCAGAGCATTTGGAGATCATTCGCCCCCTCAAATTGGCGAAAAATGCTCTCTTTTTGCACATTCTTCCCGCCATATCAGCAGTCTGCTATTTCCTGGTTTTTTGCACACAGGTACAGTTTTGGGGAACGTCTAGGGATCAGATTGAGATGATTTTAGTTGCGCCAGAAATTAGACACACAGAGCTTTCCAACGAGCTATCATGAGCCTCGTTTCGACATCAGGAAGGCTGCCAATTGCCTCCAGCAAGTCAAGGGACCTTTTTCAGATATAAATATGAAGTATTTTTGTAATTTTTGAACCTCAAAAATCTGCTTTTCCCAAATGTGCGTTTAGCTATTTTTACACTTGGGAAATGATGTAAAGTCAATATAATTTCCATTTTTAGCATTTTTTTAGATATTTTATGGGATATTTTGTGCCTTGGGCTTTACAAAGCCTCAAGGACAAGTTTAGATATTTTGACTTGGCCAATGGGATAGCTAGTTGCTCCATGAGGTTTTCCTTCCTCTAGCCTATTTATTCCATGGGTTTCATTGTAAAAAAGAGGCTGAACTTGAGAGAAGAATCAATATATTGGTCATATGAGCTTTGAAGAACATACTTGTGTTATGAGTTTTGGACTGCCTCTTGGATGCTTTTGAGGAATGATGAAGGATTGTTGATGGATTCCATGACATGGTAGAATGGTATAGTTTTTCTTGCTTTGTTGTTGTCTTCTAGTTTTCATTCATGATACATGCTTCTTGCTGCTATAGATCAGTAGAGATTAGTTTTGAGATATGCCCATGGAGGCACCTCAAAATTCCTGAATCTTCATAGCTTTATGTTTTCTTCTTCGTTAGTTATGCTAAAGAATTCTTAACTGCTCTTTAGTAACTTAAGGATACTATTTGCTAGTTTTATTTACAAGTTCTATGCATGTTGAGTAGGATGTATGGTGTGCCCTACTTACCTATAAGTTTTCCATAGTTCTGTCCATGAAGCTATCTCTTTGACTGATTAGTTTATCATCTTGTTGAACCAAGGAGGCCTAGTCCCAATCTAGCCCTTTGCCTAAAACTATGAAAGCTTGTTTGTCCCAGTGCCCAATAACTTAGAGACTGTGTTTAGGCGTTCCGGCATAGTTTTATGAGTTGTTAGTCCTCCTTATGTGTTTTCCCCAAAGTCTGATAGCCATTTCCCGAAGTTAGAAGGTCTTATACTTCTATGCATGGCTGGAATGTTTGATTTCTATGTATTAATTAGCTCATAGTTACATTTAGCATGATTAATGGCTTGCTACAACATGTTTATGTCTGCTATCAACTAGTTACACTTGAAATCCCTTGTCTTTCACAAGCTTGATGTTCATTTACTCCATTTTTCCCAAACATCCTTTCTACCTTGAATCAAATCGGCCCTACAGCAGCCTTACATCATCATCTCATAGCTTCCTTGACCTGTTTGACCCCATAGCCCAATTGATCTGACTTCTTGTTATCCATTTTTATATCTTTGATCAGTTTTATCCCTCACAAACTAAAAACCGAAAATCAAAAAACTCACTTCATAACTAGCCTAATATCAGAACACCATAAGCAAACACACCGATATCCTTTACACACATAGAGAGAGCCCTCTCTGAGTCCAGGAAGGCTAGGTCCTTGGGCTCCAAAGCTTGGTTTGATGTTACATCATCATTTGGCTTACCAATCGGCCAAATCACGGGACCCTAACAGTATCATCCACGAATTTTTCATTTATGTAATGTATTGGAGGTTTCCCCCTTGAAGTGACTTATTTCTAAGGTGTTGATATCTCTTTTCTTCAATTTTTGGAGCTGGTTACACAACATTTGGTATCAGAGCTTTGGATTCTAGGGTTTCACTGCTCCAAATAGATCATCATGGAATTTTCACTATAAATTGTTTTCTACGAAGCTTCAGAAGTGGAAATTTTTAGGGTGCAAAGCCGCAATTCTGAGGAACATCGTCAAAAAATTTCAAATCTTGGTTTGCAATATTTTCGGAGATATGATATGTGGAAGTTAGGTCATTTTTTAGGCTCCTAAACAGGTCATCATGGAATATGCGCTATAACTTTGTTTCTACGAAGGTTCAGAATCTAAAATTTTTAGGGTACGAAACTGAAATCCTGAGGAAACTCTTCAAAAACTTTCAGATCTTGGTTCACAATATTTTCGGAGATATGATATGTGGAAGGTAGTGCTTTTTCAGGCTCCAGAATTTCATTTCAAAGAGGTGATCGTGGGAAAATATTCATAACTCTCTCTCTAAGCATTGGATTGAAGTGCTGTAAAAATTGGACAGAAGTACATGGAGATTAGTTTCTTGGCTATCAATTTCAGAGCCAAAGGATGAAACAGTGACACGTGGAAAGTCGTAAAAGTTCACTCTACTGAACCAGTCCAAAATTAGGTCATTGTGGAAGATTGGAAATAACTTTGTCTTGAAGAATCCAAATCAGATCAGACCTGTGGCATTTGAAAGAAGCTTTAGAGGGCTAATACAGGGCTAAATTTTAGATATTGAAGATCCCCAATTACAGAGATAATTCAATTTCAATATCGAGCTTCTCAAAAGCAAGTAAAAGGTGTATATTTTTTTCTGAATTGCATAAGTCTTGTTTGAATAATCAAGTTGAATTGATTCCAAAGGAATATTGTAGAATAGATATCAGTCTTGGATTCTAAAATGGCCCCTAAAAAGAATTCAATGCCCATTAAGCCTTTAGAAGGCTCTACTATGACTCATGAAGACAAAGAATGGCAACATGACATATCAAAATTATAAGAGCAAGTGTAACAAATTTTGCTCTCGCAAAGAACAACAAAAAATGAAATGGAAGTTTTGAAGAAAGGCGTGGAAAATAAGATGGATGGTTTGAAGAAAGGCCTGGAAGCTAAGATGAATGGTTTGGAAGCTAATATGGATGGCATGGAAGTGGGAATGGAAGCTAAGATGGATGACATGAAAGACAACATGGAAAACATGAAGAATGATCTAAAAGCATACATGGAAGGCTTGATGACAAGCTTAAAACAAGAAATGATTCCTAATGGTGGAAATATAGTAGAAGAACCTCATGATGAGAAAAAAATAAATGTTAATCGTGATTTCATAAACTGTAATGGCAGGAAGAACCACCATATTCCAAAAATGGATATGAGGAAGTTTGATCGAAAGGAAGTCGAATTACGGGGTATTGCGGGGAAGCCAGGAAGGATAATAAGCTCTAATGTCATGAAAAAGATTCTAAAGAAAGAACAATGAGGCGTAATTGCACAATTATGATCACTAGAAGTTCCAACATCAAAATCATCTATTATTGCATATCTCCAAAAAGCCCTGAACAATCATTCCAAGGTGTTTGAAACTCCCAAAGGACTCCCACCTATTCGTGATCATGATCATGCTATTAATTTGATTCCAGGAAGTGTTCCTCCAAACATCAGGCCTTATAGATATCCTTACGTCCAAAAGAGTGAAATTGAACGTATGATTGCAGAAATGTTAGAGGCAAGTATAATTCAACCTCAAAGTTATTTCTCTGCTCCTGTAGTATTGGTACACAAGAAGGATGGATCATGGCGAATGTGTCTGGATTATAGGGAGCTCAATAAGCTCACCATTAAAGATAAATTTCCCATTCCTGTGATTGATGAATTATTGGATGAATTACATGGAGCAATTTATTTTACCAAGTTGGATCTTCGCTCAAGATATCATCAAATTAGAATGAATACTGAAGATATTCCAAAAACAACATTTCGAATTCATGAGGGTCATTATGAATTTTTGGTCATGCCTTTTGGCCTTACCTATGCACCTTCTACATTTCAAGGGTTGATGAATTCCATTTTCAAACCCTTCCTTAGAAAATTTGTGCTAGTATTTTTTGATGATATACTAATCTACAGCAGGTCTTGGAAGGATCATGTTGAACATCTTGACAGGGTACTCAAACTATTGCAGGAGAAACAATTATATGCAAAAACATCCAAATGTTTCTTTGGAGTACAAGAGGTGGAATATCTGGGTCATATTATATCTCACGAGGGTGTTAAAGTAGACTCTAACAAAATTAAAGCCATTAAGGAATGGAAAGTCCCCACGACCATAAAGCAGTTGCGAGGATTTCTCGGGTTAACAGGGTATTATCGCAAGTTTGTTAAGAATTATGGGAGAATAGCAGCACCTCTAACAACATTATTGAAGAAGATGCATTTTCATGGACTCCTGAAGCAACTAAGGCCTTTGAACATCTTAAAGAGGCAATGTGCCTAGCACCGGTCTTAGCTACGCCAGACTTCACAAAAAACCTTTATTGTGGAATGTGATGCCTCAGGAAATGGAATTGGTGCAGTTTTAATGCAGGAAGGAAGACCCATTGCTTTTGAAAATTTTCCAATCAAAGGAAAGTATTTACAGAAACCTATTTATGAGAAGGAAATGTTAGCAATACTGCATGCACTAAAGAAATGGCGAACTTACCTAATGGTAAGACACTTCAAGGTAAAAACTGATCATGATAGTCTTAAACACTTTTTGGAACAAAGACTATCTTCAGAAGAGCAGCAAAAATGGGTCACAAAGATGTTGGGTTATGAATTTGAGATAATCTACAAAAAAGGAAAGCTTAATGTTGTTGCAGATGCACTCTCAAGAAAGAATGAAGAGGTGGAAACATTGCTTTGTGCCATTTCTATTATCCAACCAGATTGGATAACCGAAGCAAGAGATGAATGGAAGAAGGACAAAGATGTATGGACACTCATTCAAAAGTTGCAGCAAGATCCTAGTACATCTGATACATTTAGTTGGAAAATTGATTCCTTATGGTACAAAGATCGCTTATATCTTTGTAAGAATTCCCAACTAAAACAAAAGATTCTTCTGGAATTGCACACTTCTCCTTTAGGAGGACACTCAAAATTTTTAAAAACTTACCACAGGGTGAAGAAAGAATTTTTTTGGGATGGCCTTAAATCTGATATTCAAAATTTTGTGGCGGAATGTTTGGTTTTCCAGCAGAATAAAGTGGAAACAATTAAGACCCCGGGACTTCTACAACCTTTATCCATTCCAAGTCAACGTTGGGAGGAGATTTGAATGGATTTTATCACAGGTTTACCTAAGTCCGAAGGAAAGAGTGTCATCATGGTGGTAGTTGATAGACTTACCAAGTATGCACACTTTTGTGCATTATCTCATCCATTTTAAGCAAGTACAGTTGCTACTACATTTATGGACAGAATTCAAAAGCTACATGGAAGCCCAAGGGTTATTGTGAGCGACAGAGATCCCATTTTTTCTGGAAATTTTTGGACGGAGTTATTTTCTTGTTTGGGTACTCAATTAGCTCATAGCTCATCTTATCATCCTCAATCTGATGGTCAAACTGAGATCGTAAATAAATGTTTGGAAGGATATCTTCGTTGTTTTGTATCCGATAAACAAACACAATGGGTCAAGTGGTTACCTCTTGCTGAATGGTGGTATAACACTTCCTTCCATACTGCAGCAAAAATGACCCCATTTATGGCACTTTATGAATATCATCCACCATCCATCACATCATCTTTAAGGGAAAATTTGAAGGTTCAAGCAGTGGAAGATCACATCGAGCATCAGCAAGAAGTTCTCCAACTCTTAAAGGATAACCTGAATTTGGCACAAAATCGAATGAAACAACAGGCATATCAACATCGCAGCGAGAGAAGTTTTGATGTAGGAGATTGAGTATTTTTATGGCTACAACCATACAAACAAATGTCCCTCAAGCAAGCTAAGAAGGATAATAAATTATCGCCAAAGTACTATGGTCCTTACAAGGTGTTGCAAAAGATAGGTACTATGGCATACAAATTGGAGCTTCCTGCTTCTTCGCGAGTGCATCCAGTTTTCCATGTTTCATGCTTAAAGAAGGTTATAGGTGAAAATCTTCCAGTTCAAACAATATTGCCAGAACTTGATGAGGAAGGAAAAATCATATTGGAACCTGAAGCGGTCACGGAAGCAAGAACTCGACAACTACGGAATCGATCAATTTCAGAGTATCTCATCAAGTGGAAGAACTTACCCACTGAAGATTCTACATGGGAGGATGAGAATTTTATACAGAATCACCTAGAGCTACTCAAGCGTTGAGGACAACACTTTTGTGAAGGAGAGGGGCATGTTAGGTCCCTATATTACTAGTATATCCCCTTATTGTTGTTAGTGTAACCCCATTATTATTATTATTGTACCCTTGTAACCCCCATTTTTTTATTATTGTGCCCTTAAATTATTATTGTTAGGTTAGCTAGGATTACATTGTGGCCCACTAGGATTACATTATGGCCCCATGGACTCCTATATATAGAAAGGAGGTTTTGTAAATTGTATCATCCACGAATTGTTCATTTATGTAATGTATTGGAGGTTTCCCCCTCAAAGTGGATTATTTCTAAGGCATTGATATATCTTTTCTTCTATTTTTGGAGCTGGTTATTTCTAAGTCTCTATATTACTAAAAGAAGTCAATTACATAAAGTTGCAGTTTTGCCAAAAAAAATCCAACCCTTTACAAATTCGACCCTCTACCCTTTAATAGACTTGTTACATGATGAGATGATCTGCCTCCTGGCTAGATTCATTGAATTTACCCTACTGACACCTTGCATAACAAGAAAACATTTACATTAATGAGAAAATGACAGTTATTCTATTTGACAGTCCTTTTCCTAATAGGACTCAAACTATTCATTATTACATCAACTATATTATCTCCTAATATCAGTTACATATTTGAAAACTATTCCTTCACATGTTCAAATAGGGTGTGATGGGACTCATCACTATATGACATCTTAATTGACCTCCTCTAAATGTGGAAACAAACCCTGTTTTTTAGGAAAATTGGTCCTTATCTTCAACACATGATTTGGCTGATGAGTTGTCTTCATCTCATGGTCTTTTAATCTGGGATGACTACTAGAAATATCCCTTGAACCTTTGAAAGTGTCCACCTATCCATAATTTCACAAAAACCTATTCATAAAGCTTCATAACAGTATGCTACGAAAGTATGACAGTTTCGTAGCATACTTTCGTAGCGTTACAAAAATGCCTTTTGCCATCAACTTTTCTATATGTTTCCTTTGGTATTCTCTTCATCATCCTTAGACACCTATACCATATCATTTTCACCCATTAGAATCTTCTCAAAAAATTTTAAAAATCAAAAAGAAAGCTACAATAGTTTTGTAGTGTTTTCCTAGTCTTCAAGCCTAGGAACGCTATGAAATTGCTGAAAACAGTGAAATTTCCATATTTTTGTCTAACTTGAAAAATGTGTCCTCCAACTGTAAAAACCGTGTTTCCAAGATGCCATTGACCTTTAAAATTATAAACCAACTCACACTATTATTCTTGAGGTGTTTCTTCCTCATTTATGATGAGTTGAGCTATTGGCTCCTCAACTACTATCAGTTTTAGGCTTTTCTTCTCCAGCTCCTCATGGATTAGTTCTAGTTGTTCTTGTAGGTATTTGACTTGGTATTAAACACGCCATGAAACCCTATGCATGTTATGGACCTCATAAAAATAATTATGAACACAATCCATCTCACCTTTCATATTTAAAACCACTTTGTAGATTTTGCTTGTTTTCTCTGAACAATAGGTCTTAGAACAGAGATTATATCTCTGAATCCATGATGTATTTTTCCAAAATGGAGGATTTTTTCATCAATAAAAATGTTCTGAATAAAACCTCTCTTGGTTTTTTGAAAACCATATCCAATTATCCTGAACCTGCATTTGAAAAACATGTGTGAAATAGGAAAACTTTTTTTTCTTCTGAAAATAGGGCCCAAAGAAATCCTTGTATCTCCCAACTGATAGAAACTATGAGAAAGGTGAGAGACATTATTTTTTCTTGTCCTGTGCTTGAAAATAAAAACTCTCAGTATTTCCAAATTCATCTCTATTCATTCACAATCTTCTCTTTAAAATTACTGCTCAAACAGTCCAAAAACACAGCCATTTCCTTGTTGGCTCCAGTAGAAATTCAAACAACTTGAACTGATGCATGCTTCAACAAAGCTATGGTCCTCCACGAATAGCTTAAGGTCCATGAGCTTCTATCTTATCCACAGAGCCTCCTTTGTGTGCTTTCTTGTACATGACCATCTCCTTTTATAACCAAGCCGCCCTCTTAAAAAGGTGACACTTGGAAAGCCAAATTGGATAGCATGCTGGTTGGTGTGATGAAGCAGCTCTCAAAAAGTGACATTGAGATGTTTGACAAGAATAAATGTTGAGTGAAAAATAGCATCTTAGGATAAGATTTTGTGTTTTAAATGATATCTCATGGTTAAATCATGACACACACATTCCAAAAGGGTAATGATGATCTCATACATGGTTGTGTACCTTTGAATTAAAATGACTCTGTTTTTTCTAAAAATATCGGGTTCAGAGCAGAGCTCTTATCTCCCTATCCAGGATAGATATTGTAAAACTGAAGGAGGTTTTTGTAGGTTAGTATGTCTTGAAGAAAAACCTCTCTTGGATATTTGAAAACCATTTCCAGCTATCCAAATATACATTCTAAAAAAATGTATAAAACATGAAAATTGTACATTTTGAAAATAAGACTAAAAAAAATCCCTGTATCTCCCAACCTGTAGCACCTTTGAGAAAATAGAATGTGCGTATTGTTATTTAATATGTTCTTGAAAGTAACCTCTCTCATTTTCTTAAAATACTTCTTTTGTTTCCTGGAAACCGCCCTTGAAGTTGACTTCTCAAAGTCGGAAAACAGAGAAATGCTTCATATTCGCTACGAAACTAGCAATATTTTCATAGTGTTTTCTGCCTATTTTACACTGAATTAGCTACGAAAGTAGGGTTTCTTGGCTAAAATGACCTTTTCAGAGTTGTAATATTGGGAAATCAAATATGTTAGCAAATGATGACTGATGGAACATGATGTGACCTATATGGAGATGGTTTTGAGATGAAATGAGGGTGGTCTTGAAACTTAGGATAGGTTAAATAACAAAAATTAAAAAATTTCCTTGACCAAGTAATGAAAAATGAATTCTATGACCCTACCTTTGACACATGAACATCTAAGACTTTTTCAAATGATGTTTCAAAAATTATGAGTGATAACAAGAATGAAGGTTTATGAGTATTGCAGAAGGATGAGTATTCACTAGATGACTTCTCTTGAACATATCGACGACACTGAGATGAGTTGGAAGCTTGAACCAAAACCGAAGTGAAGGTATGATGAACCATAGGTATGAGTGAACCATCAAGAAGATTTTCCAACCCAAACAGTCACGGTGATGGAGTGAAGTGTCATGTTCAAGAGCGACCTACTACTGTAAAACGTTCTGTTCACTTTTCCCAAATTTTCCCCGGTCATTTTTCGACTAGTACCTCTTTATTTTTTAACAAGATTGAGGAGGATAACATATGATTGATCTATAATTACACCCTTTCAGTGAACAATGTATCGATATTTAATAATTTAATGATTCTAGCGATGAATGAAACTTGATTCTTTCCATGATCGACAAGCCTGTCGCTATTTTATGTTTTAACGAGCCTAATGACAGTGACAGCCCGATCCTTTTTCATATTTAGAGAGTTTGAAAAAGAGGATGAAAGAAAACTCCATAAGTACTTTTTCGTAAAGTTGTTTCTCACATCCGAAAAAAAGTGAAATAATATCTGAGAGAACCTCTTTAGTCTTGTTTGACTAAGGTATTCCTTTTTCGTAAATAATCTATCTCAGTACAAAAAAGGGTTAAACTTATAGTGAGTAGATATCAATTCATTTACTTTTACGAGCTCGAAAAGACAAGTGCTCAGAAATATTTTCACATTATCAGAGTCTGAAAAGAGCTAAAATAAGACTCCAAGGGTTCCTTTTCCGTTGTTATCGAAGCTCGAAAAAAGAGATAAAAGTGTGCTTCAATTCCTTTTTCATTTTTAACAAAGCTCGAAAAATAAGGATAAAAGTATGCTTTGTGGTCAAATTATTCTTGAAATAAATCTGCACGACTAATCTGCTCATCAGTTGTAAAACTTGTTCAGAACAACTTTAAATCAATTAAAAATACCCGTTTCATGATAAAAATAGAATAAAACCATAGTCACAGTAATAAATATTATTTTCAACTAATCAAATGACTAATAAAAAGAGTTTTACTATTCATTTTTACCATTTGAAAGTTACCATTTTCATTTTGTAGCTCTGAACCTATTTTTTCCCCCAAACTTCAGTAGTTGATTGGGTGCAATTGGTAAGAATTTTTTAAATGCCCCCTACAAGAGCAGATGCCCCCCAAGCTTCATTTCATTCACCTAAGTAGATTACTGGTTACTAAAAGCTAGATGGAATGAAGGCTCATTTACGAGATCAATTGGAAGACTCGTCATAATTAGGAGAGGATTTGTTTCATTTTTTAATGAGCTTGACACATGAAAAGAACTATGATCAAGGCATGTTTCATTTTTTAATGAGGTTGACACAGTAAAAGAACCATCCTTATGACCTGTTTCATTTTTTAACGAGGTTTAAACAGTAAAATAACTATCCTCATAGGCATTTGTTTCATTTTTTAAAGAGGTTGACACAAGAAAAAAGAACTATCCTCATAAGCACTTGTTTCATTTTTTGACAATGTTGACACAAGAAAAAAGAACTATTCTCATAGGTAATTGTTTAATTTTTTAATGAGGTTGACATAAGAAAAAGGAACTATCCTCAAAATCTGTTTCAGTTTTTTAACGAGGTTGACACAGTAAAAGAACCATCCTTATTGTGCAGTTGGAATAGTGAGTGGGTGTTGGAAAAGACGTAGTCTAATGGAGTCATCCTTTAAGGAGCTTGATGAGCACCACAAATGATAAGTTATAACATGCGTTTACGGATCTTCTCTAGGGTTTTCATTAAATTTTGAAATTTTAGAAGTAATTTATGTGAAATCACTAGCCACCAAGGGGAATAACTGATGGGACCAGCTTGATATTGCACTAAAGATGTGAATAAAGGATCAAGCCGTTCAGTAATCATAAGGGAGGAACCAGATAGGATTCTAGATGATGGCATGGGTGAAGTCAATGGACAAAAAATCGAGGATGAATCAACAGTAGATGTTATCGTAGCTAACATATATGGTTCAGTCTAGGATGTTATCTCATCCATGGTCAAATGACCCAATGTATACCCTATATAATCTATGGGAACTTGAAGTGAAACAGGATCAACAAAACTAGAGGAAGGTGATTGAGGAAAAGACTCATACAGGTAAAGCTCCTACAAAAAAATGAGTTAGAGTTAAAGGTGTCTCATCTTGTGGTGTTTCTTCAATCGAAATCAAACCAGGTGGAAGAACATCGCCGTCAGGCCCGAAGTATATTTCAGGTGGTTGACTGATATGGGAGACTCAATGGATACAATAGATTGTGGAGTGACCAATATAGGAACAACTTCCGGTTGTTCGACTTTGGGATTGAGATTTTATCCACTTAGGGCATATATAAACTGAAATATAAGGGGATGATAGACCCTATTTCATTGGTCCTTGGGTTGATGTCCAGTTTGAACAATAACAGTTTCCCCCTAAAGCATGATGGGATCCGGATCAACTTTCAGTTGAACAACGTTGGGTTTGGGAGGTATGGTATCACTAATTGGATGGATCATGACCACGGGTATCTGTGAGGACTTTGTCTTAACAACAGTACACGAACTGGGATTTGTGGAAAAAACTTGTGTCGACTTTGGTACATGGGAAGATGATTCTTCACCAGAGGTACTAATGGTACTGGTTTCGGTATAGTGATGTCGCCTTCGCCGAGCAGGAGTAACTTTTGTTGGTAAAGGTGGTTTCAATGCTAATCTACACGAACAACGAGGAAAAGGATTTTTTCCTTCTGTGATGACTATTTTATTTTAATAAAAAAAAAAATAAAAAAAAAATAAAAGGGTAATTCTAGGAAAAACGTTTACCAAGAAACTGTGAATTGCAGAATACCTTCTGATGAACCAAGAAGTATGGGCAGGCAATCTCCCCGACTGACGTGTTCGGTGTATCACAATTTACAAGGCGGCCGACTTGGTTCACTATGGATGAATAGAAACCTAAAGTTTTCCTCCAAAATATACCCGAAGGTACGTGGAGGCCCAAGTTCGTATTACCATTGTCTGATGCGAAACCGCATGGTGAGAGCTCCCCTTTATACTTTTCATACTATAACACCGCCTGATATACCCGAAGATACGTGCATGAGCTATGATATAATTACATATTTGGATTGAGGTATCACACTTGGAATGTATCGCAGATAATTAATGACATCTGCTATGTTTTATGATGCCAAAACACATCTCTATCCTAGACCTTCTAAATGCCATCGTTATGGTTCCAATGATTTGTTAGGTAAATTGATGTAAATTTTAAGTTGATCTTGTTTATCAATTTTCCTTTCAAGGTTCACCGCGATTATGTGATGGAAATTCCTAAAATGCAAACTAAAATGATAAGAAAACTTTTCAATTTTAGTTTCTTCAATGAAATTCCTAGCTACTAGAGGGAAAGAGCAGTAAATTTGAGAGCAAACAAAAAAGAACACAAACTAATATGCAGCTTTCCTAATTTGTTCCTGTGCAAAACAAACAATCCACTACATACAAATGCAGGTTTTTCTTTTCAGTCCCTTTAATGTGAATGTAGATAAGGAAACTAAATGCATCAAATCAATAAAAACAAATGCCTTTTACTTTGAGAAATGAGGAATTGAACAACAATTTCTCTTTTTAGGAAAAATGAAGAATTTAACTACAATTTCTCCTATAGGAAACGAAGAATTTAACGACAATTTCCTTTTCAAAAGAAAATGGATCTAATACAGTAATGAAAATACTTCGAAATTAATTTGTCAATGATAAAGAAAAGCACTTTAAATAAACATTGAAAAAACTTTTATTTCAAAGGAGGAAGATTCAGGTAAATTCACTGGTCTTTATTAGGCATCAGGCTCTTGAAAATACATCAAACAAAAGGCTGAAATCAAATGAAATGACAAATTCAATGGGAATTTGGTTGTCTCTAGGGGGCAACGTAGTATCTATGGGGAGATAGTGCATTGCAAAGCACCCCTAAATGGGAGATAGTGCTCTGCAAAGCACTATGTCATGTTCAACAATGCGTTGGGCGTAGCAGAGAAAAAAAACTCAAGTTGTTTAACACACTTCTAATGAAAATTTGATTTCAAAAAGCCTAATCTTTAAGAGTAAATGCTACTGGGTGGATAAACAAAGGCAAACACACCAAGGATGAAGGGTAAACTCCCCAACGGAGTCGCCAATTTGTTATGCGGAATTATGAATTACGGATGAAACATTATTCCCTAAATGTGGTTCTATTCATTTAGAACAACATATTAAAGACTTTGCAGATATTTTTCCTAACAGTAAATAGACACACATAATATATCAAGAAACCTACTTGGGGTCCAAGCGCTTCCTTTTCTCCTTCTGTCGCTCTTGTTGTAGATTCAAATCCAAGTAGGTTTCTTGATATATTATGTGTGTCTATTTACTGTTAGGAAAAATATCTGCAAAGTCTTTAATATGGGTCCAAGCGCTTCCTTTTCTCCTTCTGTCGCTCTTGTTGTAGCTTCAAATCCAAGCTAGATCGCCAAAATATTTCCTATAAGAATGAACTCTAAACAGAAAAGAGATTGCAATATACAAATCCCTATTCAAGTTATTTAGTTAAATCAATGAAACATGAACCATATACATCAGATGAGAATTCATAATATGAAAGATAGAAGCTTATACAGATACATATGTGGGAAAGTAAGCAGCAATCTTTATTAATGGATAGAAAGGAAGGTTACGACTAGCGATTGATTTGATGTCACCATCTCCAACATCATCCCAGCCTCATCACAATGCACATATCTCCAGTAGCATATCACTCAAATCAAATCCTCAATTGAATTCCACCATCATTTATCTACTCAATTTCTTCCTTCTCAAGCTTTAGGATCTGTGCTCAATTTATAGATGAGCTGAAGGTAGTTTCACAATAAATGAATTTCTAATAATGGGAAATACATGTTCCCAAGATCATAGTTATCAAATGGACACATGGATTCGAATTTTGACACATATGCACTCTTCTAGAAGGCACTGGCCAAGTGGAGATTCTGGAACAATGAGAATTTCACTCCCAATTGACTAACGCACACTTGAGTGTCGGGAAGTGCTTTGCAGAGCACCTTTGAATGGAGGTAACTATATATGCAATGCACTTAGCCCCTTGAGAGACTGCGTTGGTGAGCTCATAGGTGATATAACATGTACTTCAAATCTTGGAAACCTTGCAATGGAAGTCATGGATGATTTGTTATTTTTCTTTTTCTTAGGGCATGTTGCAACTGAAATGATAGGGGATGATAAACCCTATTCATTGGTTCTAGGGACGATGTCTAGTTTAACCAGGTCATTGGGAATAATGCCCAAATTGACCTATAACAAGGGTGATTGTGCATTGCTAACAAGTGGCACTTATGGAGGTTACAGAACCGTGCGCGCTCATGGGAGCCTCGATCTCCTTGACCATCAGAAAAGTGCGCTCCATGTTGAGCCTAGATGGATATTATAGAAAGCGTATTCCAAAATATGAGTTGATAACTGCGCCCATGACTATATTACTTAGAAGAGGTGTGACTCTCGATTGGGATGATGAATGTCATAGAAGTTTGTAGCTATTGAGGGATGTGACAGACTCGACTCGATATACTTTGAACTACCTGGTCAACAAGTCTATGTTGGGGGGGACATTTTGTTAATGATTATCCTTAGCTTTGGGTTATATGCACAGTAAAGTGTGACACACATGCGGTATCTGCGCCAGGAGGTTGACTAGCTCGCTATTGTCAAAAACTAGCTGTTGGAACAGTGAAACTAGATAAGACAGATTTATTACCATTTTTAGGAGCATATAGGATGCATTTAATGAAGATATTTTTCCATATTTGGGACTGTTTTGTCAGTAATGGAGCTTCATTAATGCACAAGGAGTCGTTAAGGACACGCCAAAAGTATGAATCTAACCTATGGGAACGCAATAGTTCCCTTTGCGTTCTAAGTGATTTTTATGCTTTGTTCTCTGTGTTTGCCATTGAATTTTCCATTTCTATGTTTGGTTTGGATCCAGTATTAGAGGACGCATTGTGCCAAGTAGGGCTAGGATATGTAATTTTGGGAAAAATGACAGCCACAAGATCGTATGATGACCCTATTGTGCTAGAAGTGCCTATTTTGGGAACACCCACACCATCCAAAATGAAGAAGGGAAAATCCTTTGGAACATGCATATCTCCCAAATAAAATACCCCAAGACCACGCCATTCAATAGGAGAAAAAATGAAAAAGCCCATGGCAAAAGTTATAGAGAAAATTGAGGAAGAAGATGAAGAAGTCGCTGAAGTAGCCCCATTCTCGCAGCTGCCTCGTTATGTTGCAGCATACAAACCCACTGTCAAAGATCCTAAGGACTTGGACAAGGTGCGCACAAGCATCCAAGTCCCTCTGATCCTGGAGAATGTCCCAATGGAAAGGGATTTTCTCGCAAAGATTCCACAACTGAGGTTTGATTATTGGGACATCGCAGATGTCGAGAAGTTTCCCGAGCTCGCACTAGAACTCTATTTGGATTAAATTACTTATGAAGGAGGCATGATGTGACTCAAACCAAAGAGGGAAATTTTAGATATGCACAAGGTAGGCCTGCTCAATTTATTGTAGATCCCTCATTTTGGGTGCAATCCCATCAATGATATCTACGTCAGACAGTTATCGGCGCTGGTCCATGATGATGAAATTTGGTTTGTAGAGAGCATCCCGATTGATGAAAAATTGATTCATAGAATAATAGTTCTGCCTGCTAAGGGGTTCGACTTTGTTGCTGATTTTGGAGGCAAGGCACAAGAGAAAGCTATGGTTGATTAGATCAAGAAGAAATACAACGTCACGGGCAAGACCTGGGGGTTTGTTGTAGAGGAGATCAACGAACCTACTGTATGCTTTTGTATGGGAATGTTGTCCTACAAGATGATGAGCAAGCGCAGGCCCAAGGAGGTGCCTGCGCATGTGATTGCGCTGGCCAGAAGATGTGAAAAGGGTGTCATATACAACTGGTGTGGGTATCTATGTAAATAATTCTTGGAGACTATGTGCGAGGCATAGGATGAAGTCAAGCCCTTCCAATATGAGTGGCTTTTGTTGTTGATTGTGCTAATTGGCTGGCAAACCCCTAAAGACATGTAGTTTCTCGATATCGAGCCCAAGATGTGCGAAGCGGCGCACTATGTAACTCTATGGAACTCATCTGACCCGGTGTGTACGAAGGAAAAAAAATATATTTTGGGTCTTATATGAGGTGACACTGAACCAAGTGGTGCAGTTGAAGCCATGACCATCATCCACCCTCTATAATCAATACAGAATGATCGCGGATTTCAAAGCCATGTTTCACAACATCCAAATCCTCACAAAGGGCGTTGTGGAGGGCGTGTGGTACGAGATGCCTTATTTGGTGACCAAAGATAATTTAATCAGAGTGACATCAGAATGCTCGTCGACCTGGTTGATCCCACCTACAGCGACGAAGCCACACACTCCGACAAGAAAATATACAGAGAAAACCACTAAAAAACCTACCAAGACAGTGACAACAATGGTTACAAAGAAATATATAGAGAAGGAACCAACCCTGAAGAAAACTAGAGAAACCATGGATACAACGACATTTCTTGAGAAAAATGGCTCTGCGCCTAAATAAACCGGAGAAGTTGAGACATCAAAAGGCACTAATCGTGGCTCCCAGGCTCTGGGTGGTTTGCACAAAAAGAAAAAAAAGTTATAATAAAGCGGGGTAGGAGGTCCTGATGCTCATAGAGGACGACCTCATGGAAATCGTGAACACCATCACTTCTGCAACAGAAGATCAATGTACCAACATGGAAGTCCAATACAAGTCTACGCTGGAGATTGTACAAGTTGGGTTGCAGGAGTTGAAAGTTCAGGTGAGCCAGATTCAAGAGAGTGTGATTTAGGCGAGCTGGACCAGTGCGCAACCAATAGATGTTGCCCTGTCATCATCTAGGGATGCGCAATTTTTCCACATCCCCTTGCCAGCAATATATATGGACGCCAACCAACGTGTTCAATTCAATGGGACATGCGATACTCATGCTAATATTTTAGTGTTTCCTGCAGGTAAATTACATTTTCTACAGTCAGTAATCACAGATGGACTTCAATACTGAGAATAAACTATTGGGTATGTGTTATATTCTTTCCATGACTAGCCCCACACATTGTATGTTGCGCCGAGTGCAGTAGGGGGGTCACGACAGGGAGGCAGCCCCCACTGTTGGGTTCCGGGGCAGCGCCCTGGCAAAAATTTGTTTGGTGTGTGGACCCACTCATAGGAAAACCCACCCATTTTTTGTGCATGATTTTGCACATTGTTTTGGGGTACGATGGTTTTCGACCCCTGGTATTTTGTAGATCCGGTCAAGGGAACTATGGTTATGTTCTAATCCAGGGTTAATGGATTGGGGTTTCTGTATGCTTCGGCATGTATATATATGTTTTGTAACACTAAAAGGAATATAATGAAAAAATCAAGTTGGTCATCCCAATTTGGGATCCAGGGGAAAATCTTTGTGTTTATCTGTTTTATGTTTTATGCTCTCGCTATTGTTTATTTTCTGTTATAAGATTCGTGTGTAGATAATTTATGTTCAGGGTTAAAACCTACATTTGGTATTAGAGCTATTTCGGCTTCAAGGGGATGCCTTTGCTACTGAGGGTTTTTTTCTCGGGCCTGAGGTAGACCCTGTTCAATGGGAGATCTGCGGGATCGATTCTTGCGGTGAAAGAAGATGGCGAGTGGCGGGAAGATAGAGATCGAGAAATTTAATGGTTAGAGTTTTGAGTTATGGAAGATCAAGATGGAGGATCTGCTGGTGGATAAAGATCAGTGGATTGTGGTAGATACAGGTACTAAACCAACGACAATGTCAGATGAAGACTGGAAGAAACTGGATCGGAAGGCTAAGAGAACAATACGATTGTGTGTCTGAGATTCATTATTTTTGAATGTATATGGGGAAGCTATGGCGAAGAATTTGTGGGAAAAACTTGGGAATTTGTACCAATCTAAGTCTCTGGTGAATAAGTTGTTCCTACGGAAAAAGCTATATAACCTGAAGATGAAGAATGGAGACTCGATGACAGAGCATCTGAACACCTTCAATACTGTGGTAAGTCAGCTGTCATCTGTTGATATTAAAATATCATATGAAGATAAGTGCATCATTTTGTTGTGTTCTCTACTAGATTCGTGGGACAGTCTGGTTATTGCAATAGGTAGCAATACAATTACCTTGAATTTTGATGACATTGTCTCAGCCTTGTTGTCGGAGGAAATGAAACAGAGAAATATGGAGGGCCAGAATGGAGATGCCTTATCTGTACGAGGAAGGTCCCAAAACAGAAACAAGAATAAGGTTTCGAGTGGGAGATCCAAATCTAGAGGGAGATATAAATCTCCTGGAAATTTTGTAAAGGTATGCTGGAAATGCGGAAAGGAAGGGCACTACAAAAAGGACTACAGATCTAAAGCTCCTGAGAAAGGAAAGGGATCTGATGATGCTCCTTCTGCAGAGGAAAAAACCACCTCGGATGAAGGTGGGGATGTGTATTTGGCTTCTTCTTCAAATACACATGTAGATCATGAGTCATGATTGATTGACTCAGGTGCATCCTTTCACTTCACTCCCCATAGGGAGTGGTTCTGCGAGTATGAGAAATATGATGGTGGTGATGTCTTCCTAGGGGATGATAGGAGGGCCAGAATCATCGGACGTGGAAAGGTCAAGCTGAAGCTGCAAGATGGAAGGATTAGAACACTTCCTGGTGTTCTGCATATTCCTGCATTGGCCAGAAATCTGATTTCTGTAAGCAAGATGGATGATGCAGGTGTAAAAACAGTGTTCGAGAAAGATGCCTGCAAGATGGTTCGGGGAACACTGGTATTAATGCGAAATTCGGTTTGAGAACTGTTGTCCTGACTACAAGGTTGCAATGTTATTGATGGGTGTAACGGTTCTATGGTTCCTGAAAGTGGGTGGAAAAGCTAATTTGTCTACGGAGAAAAAGCCATGCTATGGCATCAAAGGCTTAGACTATGTTAAGAGAAGAGGGCCTTCGGATACTACATAAGTAATTATGGTAGAAAGGTGTCTAGTGCTCTCTAGATTTTGATTTACTAATGAGTTGTTATTGTGTATATGGGAAGCAGAATTGGGTGAGTTTTCCTTCTGGTGCTAAGAGGGCAAACAAGATATTAGAACTTGTGCACAGTGATGTGTTTGGACCTATGTCAGTTCCATAACTGGGAAAGTCTGTGTACTATTTTTCATTCATAGATGACTTCTCAAGGAATACATGGATATATTTCTTGAGGAAGAAATCTAAAGTCTTTGACAGATTTAAAGAATTTAAGGCTCTGGTGGAAAACCAGACAAAGAAGAATATAAAGGCGTTGAGGACAGATAATGGTGGGGAGTTCTCCAAGAAGGAATTTGAAGAGTTCTGTAAGAAGTGTGGCATAGCACGGCAGAAGACTACTCCATACACACCTCAACAAAATGGAGTTGCAGAAAGAATGAAAAGAACGCTGATGGAAAAGGCAAGAAGCATGCTCAGTGGTACTGGGTTAGGACAAGAATTCTGGGCAGAGGCAGTGGAGACTGCATGTTACTTAGTTAACAAATCACCTTCATAAACATTGGAGGATAAGACTCCACATGAGGTATAGACTGGTAAGAAACCCTCTCTTTCACATCTAAGGGTATTTTGATGTGATGCATATGTACATGTTCCAAAGGATAAAAGGACCAAGTTGGATAATAAATCTGAAAGGTGCATCTTTATTGGGTATAAGGATGGTTTAAAGGGATACAAGCTTTGGAACCCAGAAACAAGGAAGGTTGTGTACAATCGAGATGTGGTGTTTAGAGAGGTGAAAGATGTTGTTACACATGAAGTCCTATCGAAGGAACCTGAGAATATAGAGTTTGAGCTAAAGGAGGATGAATCAGACTCTACAACAGAAGAAGACTCATAAGAGGAAGAGCCACAAACTCCAGCTATGAGAAGATCAACTCGGGAAAGAAGGCAACCAGAAAGGTATAGTCCATATGCTTTTTGTTTAGGTTTTTCCTTAACTATATCTGATGATGATCCCAGAACTGTCAGGGAGGCAGTAGATTCAAAGGATGGAAAACTCTGGAAGGAGGCCATGGTTGATGAGATGGCATCCTTGCACAAAAATGAGGCATGGGATCTGGTAGAGTTGTCGGCGGGAAGGAAGCCCATCGGGAGAAAATGGGTGTTTAAGAAGAAGATGAATGTAGAAGGCAAAGTGGAGAAACACAAAGCTCGGTTGGTAGCAAAAGGTTATTCCCAGGTGCTGGGAATTGATTTTGGTGATATTTTTTCTCCTGTTGCCAAAGTTACTTCTATTAGATTACTTTTATCTGTTGCTGCTGCATTTGATTTTGAGATAGAACAGATGGATGTGAAGACAACATTTCTTCACGGGGATCTAAAAGAGGAGATCTACATGAAGCAACCTGAAGGCTTTATGGTGAAGGGTAAGAAAGAACTGGTATGCAGGTTGAAGAAGTCTCTGTATGGGTTAAAACAGTCACCAAGGATGTGGTATCAGAAATTTGATCCCTATATACGGGGACTTGGCTTCACCAGAAGCAAGGAGGATCATTGTGTTTATTTTAAATTAATTGGTGACCGTGTTATTTATTTGGTCTTGTATGTAGATGATATGTTGTTGATTGGAAATGACAAAGAAATTATCCAAGATTTGAAGACCCAACTGTTCTCCAAATTCGACATGAAGGATCTGGGTGCTGCAAATTATATTTTGGGCATGGAAATTAAGAGAGATCGGGCAAAGAGGAAGCTCTGGTTAAACCAGAGGAAGTATGTCGAGACTATATTGCAGAGGTTCAATATGCAGGATAGTAAACCAGTGAAGGTTCCTATTCCTGTAGGTGTAAAGCTGTCTGTTGAACAATGTCCCAAGACACAAGAAGAAGAGGAGTATATGTCCCGTGTTCCATATGCAAGTGCAGTGGGTAGCCTGATGTATGCAATGGTATGTACTAGACCAGACATTGCACATGCGGTGGGAGTATTGAGCAGGTTTATGTCAAACCCAGGGAAGGAGCATTGGACAGCAGTGAAGCGGGTTTTCAGATATTTACGTGGCACTAGTGATTATGGCTTGTGCTACCAGGGAAGACCAGGATTGGAAATAATGTTGGACATTCGTGGTTTTTTTGATGCAGACTGGGCTGGAGATCTGGACCAAAGAAGATCTACAAGTGGGTATGTGTTTAGCCTGTTTGGAGGCGCAGTCAGTTGGATGAGTAAAAGACAGTCTGTAGTGGCTCTTTCAACTACAGAGGCAGAATACATAGCAGCCACTCATGCAAGCAAGGAAGCAGTTTGGTTGCAAATATTGTGTTCAAGTATGGGGTTGGTACAACAAGCTATAAGGATAGACTGTGATAGCCAAAGTGCAATTTTCTTGGCTAAGAACCCCGCTTACCATTCAAAGACAAAGCACATTGATGTTCAATATCACTTTGTTAGAGATATGGTTGAGGCTAAAAGGGTGTTGCTGGTAAAGGTGGACACTTTGAAGAATTTTGCAGATGCATTGACGAAGTCTGTGAGCACTCAGAAGTTCTCTTAGTGTAGAGAAACAATGGGTGTTGAAGAATTGGCCCAATGACTAAGCTCTCCTATGGCCCCTTATGGAAAGAAAACAAAAAGTGGGAGAATGTTGGGTATGTGTTATATTCTTTCCACGACTAGCCCCACACACTATACATTGCACCGGGCGCAGCAGGGGGGTCACAAGGGTTGAGGAAGCCCCCATTGTTGGGGTCCGGGGCAGCACCCTGGCGAAAATTTGTTTGGTGTGCGGACCCACTCATAGGCAGACCCACCCATTTTTTGTGCATGATTTTGCACATGGTTTTGGGGTACGATGGTTTTCGACCCCTGGTATTTTGTAGATTCGGTCAAGGGAACTATGGTTATGTTCTAATCCAGGGTTAATGGATTGGGTTTATGTATGCTTCGGCATGTATATATATGTGTTGTAACACTAAAAGGAATATAATGAAAAAATCAAGTTGGTCGTCCCAATTTGGGATCTAGGGGAAAATCTCTGTAATTATCTGTTTTATGTTTTATGCTCTCGCTATTGTTTATTTTCTATTATAAGATTCGCGTGTAGATAATTTCTGTTCAGGGTTAAAAACTACATAAACCACACAAAAAAAACTAGGGATGCATAACAGCAAGCTTCGCAAGCACACCAGCAAGCCGCACAAGCACACCAGCAACAACAACAAGCAGAGGTAGCTTCTAGAGAAGCAGAGGCCCATTACACTGCATTGGAGGCTAAAATAAATCAGGTATGCCGAGACATTCCAGTTTTCCTAGCCACAGCTGCACTCGCTGGGAAGTTGGACGGATTAGCTATTGCAGTGAAAGTTGTGCGTGCAAAAGTACAAACCATTCGAACAGAGTATGAGCATAAAATGATGGACCTCTAGACCAAATTTCAGCCAGAGACACTAGCAGAGGTTCACATGTAGCAGCAGTAAAGAAAGCTCAGGATAGTCTTGTTGCTCTAGTCACCCAGTGTGACAATTCATTGAATGAGGCCATGGATATTTGGGCCTCTATCCAAAATTATCCGATCGTGCAGTAGTTGCGCGATGCACTCAATGAGAAGGAGAAACAATTCAAAGAAATTCAGACCATAGCACCTACATTAGTCCTTACCCAACAACTTTCTCATCTGCAAGAAGGCCTCATAATTTAGACATAGATCACAGACTTATGCCGAAAGGAAAAGGTGTTGAAGGAGCACATGAAACTATGGGCAGAGGAAGTGCTACAACTCTCCTAGATGTTGGATAATACTTTGAAGATCATTCATCATACTTAGTGTAGCGTCGAGATGGCAGCTGAGGGGCCTACCACAAACAATATGGTTCAGCAAGCGCAGAATGTAGTAGCGCAAAGTCTCGAATTAATGCTCCCTCTCCAGACTTTTGTCAAGACACTTTGAGCCAAGACTAAGGAATCAACACCTCAGTGACTCGAGACAAGTCACATGTTTGTGTTGGGGGGTTGTTGGAGTGAAGTCCCCCGAGGCACAAGTTCCAAAGAAAATTTTTGTATTTTTGTATGTGTGCGCTACACAAATAGAGTCAAGGGGCTTTGGGGTGGATCAAAGTCCCCAATTTTGATGTAAATGGGCTTAAATGTAAATTATGGACCTCTAACCATGGTTTGAGACCATAGTATCTGCGCACTAGGCGTATATAAATAGATAGAGTATATCTAAGGTAAGTAGTTTGAAGAAATACATGTGTTATGAGATATTTATGTTCTGATAGTCTTTGCGTCTGTAAGGGTTTTTGGGTGGGTTGAGAGGCTCCTTCTAGCTGTGTGGGAGGATACCTAGTCCTAGTTGTGTGTGGACTCCGCTGGCTATGTGCACGGAAGAGTTTTGTATTGGGTTTTAAGCATAGATGATGTATTGATTAACATAACTGAAAGATAATAGAAAGAACAATTTTAACGAAGTTCACTGTGCTATGCATCTTAATTATTTACTATTATAATCACATTTTATGTTTGCTTATTAATTATTGTGCAAGTATATCTATTCTGATTATGCATAATCATAGATGATTAAGATACCTGTTAAGTGTTTACATTGGTTAAGAACTGGATCAGGTTCTGTTCTATTCTGTTTATCTGTGCTAAGGCGAACAGTGATACTGTGTTATTTTGTTAGTGATTGCATATTCTCTTTAATTCTGTTATATGTTATTGCGCGCATATGCATGAGTTCACATTGGGTTTTTCTGAGGACCACTTCATTATTTTCTCCCTAAAGGGCAGAAACCTAGTTCCAGCACCCCCCCATACTGTTGTGGGTGAGAATTTGGTCTGCACAAGCAGATCACTACCGAAAGGGCCAGTAGTTGGAGGGTTTTTTGGTTTATCCATAAACTATGAACCTGGTTCAAGACCCCTCAAGCAAACAGTATGAAATCCTCCCTTATGTCCAACACAAGTATAGCATAGCTCTCCATAGCTCAACTAGCCATAATCCCTTTCAAGTGGGGTTTGGATTCCAGCCACTATGTCCAATTGATGTGGCCATACCATTTGTAGCTACTAAGGCATATTTGGCTCATCGTTAGTCCGAATTTGATAGGGCTAACAAGTTCATTGAGAACATTCAACACATCCTCCGAAAATTCCATGACATATTGGACAAATCTAATTCTAAGTACAAGCATTGTCATGATCAACATTGAGTGCTAGACAAGTTCTAGGTCAATGACAAAGTTTGGTTACATTTGCAAAAGGAGCACCTCACTCGACCCCACCGCAATATTCACTTTATTTGATATGGGACGTACACCATCACCAAGGTTGTAGGGGAAAATTCCTTCATGCTTAGAATTCCACCATTTCTTGGTCTGCACCGAATATTTAATGTGGACCGACTACGACCATACTTTCCCTCATTGTTGGACACATCTAACGTTGCTAAGTAGCTAACAGCGAAAGAGCTCAACCCACGCTGCATCGAACATGACACAAATGATAGGATCATTTATAAATATATCAAGAACAATCAGTAGCAGAGGATCCAACTATATCGAGTTATTAAAGTAGGTCAAGTCGTTCACTAGGGCAAGTGGTTCACGAGGGACCAGGTTCAATAGAAATTTCCTCACCTCATGGAGGCTCTACGTGCAATGGGGACCATTAATTCCTAACGGGGGGTAACTGATCTAGATGTATATTGGTGGTCACCCCCTATTCCACCTAGATCTCCAGTCGGTTTCATTAGTTTCCTTGATTATAGCAACATTTACAATTTTTAGTAGTTTTTCAAGTCTTGAACTTCTGAAGCTATTTTGACCCCCTAAATGGAATTTTTTAAAGGTTAGTAGTAAGATCATATCCATAGGAAAGTGCCTGCAACAAATCATGTAGTACTTATAGAGATATTTCAAACAAGGTATCACATGTGCCAAAAAAAGATCACATGACCAAGTTACGACCCCAGGAAGTTTGCTGCCCAGCTAACCCCAATCAGACCCACAAAATCTTGGCATTCCATCTCTGGTTATGGTTTTTCTTGTTTAGGGTTTCCCTTTTTTTCTCAATAATAAAAATGCCATTGAACCTCATTGTATCAGTTCAGAGGCATGTAGCCACCACATCTCTTCTCAAAGATAAGCTACCATTGTCCAGGCTATTTTATTCCCATTATGTTCGTAAGCATCTTTGAGTTCTTTGATATTAATGAAATGAATATTTATTTATGTTGCATCTCTATTTTTATGTTTATATCTGTATTTTTTTGTGTTCCTACATAAGTCTGGATCAAAGGGAGAGGGAGAGGGAGAGGGAGAGGGAAGGATATATATATATATATATATATATATATATATATATATATATATAGATATATGGAGAAACAATGTGTATGTTTGTGGGGTGATATAGAGAGATGAAGAAGGAAAGGCAGAGGGAGATAAAGATATATATGGAAGGGAGAGAGAGGGAAGAAGAGAGAGATAGAGGGAGGGAGGGAGAGATAGATAGATATGAAGAGAGTGTGTGTGTGTGTTTAGGGGGTGAGATAGAGAGGGAAATAAGGAGATATGAAGGGATATATCGAGATAAATGGAGCAGAGAGAGAAAGGGAAGAAAATTTCCTACACTAGATGCATTGATTTCAATGTAAAAACGTTTATTTCTAATCATATTTTATTTCTTGCATTAGATGCATTGATTTCTGTGTAGATGTTGATTTCCAATTCTATTTCATTGCTTGCATTAGATGCATTAGTTTCAATGAATATGTTAATTTCTAATCTCGTTTGATTGAGCTTGCAATAAATGCAGTTATTTCAACGCATTTATTTTAGTGTAGATGTTGATTTCTAATCCTATTTTATTTCTAGTGCTAGATGCATTTATTTCAATGTAGATGTTTATTTCTAATCCTATTTGATTTCTTGCAGCATTAGATGCATTGATTTCAGTGTAGATATTGATTTCTAATCCTATTTCACTGTTTGCATTAGATGCACTGATTTCAATGAAGATGTTGATTTCTGATTTGATGTAACTAGATGTATAGTGTACATTAATTTCAAGGTAATTAGTTTAACATTGTGCATTGATTTAAGTGTAAACACAAAAAAATTATTGATGGTGTGCATTATGACTAAGCTTTTGTAGATAACCTCAAATAAAATAAATTTGAATAAAACTTTTATTTGTAACGTTTACATCTCCACATCTTTTAAAATTGAATATAACTTATTTCAATCATATTTGAGTTTTTTAAAATTGAATAAAACTTATTTCAATCATAAAGAATTGATTTAAATACTAAAATAACTAATTGTAAATTTAGGAAAGTTGATAACATTATATAAAATTATAGAAATGTTGTCATATATTATTTTTTGACCTATATAATAAATTTCAATATGATTGAATTATATCATTTTATGACTAAGCTCTTGTAGATGATAATCTCAAAAGAAATAATATTTAATACAACTTATTTGGCGTTTACATGACATCTTTTAAAATTGAATAAAGCTTACTTCGATCCTATTTGTGTTTTTTGATTGAACCTTGAGTTAAGAGATTGATTTAAATACTTTAAAAAGTTGTCCATGCAATGGTATATGTGCATCACACACACACACACACACACACACACACACATATACGACTTAATAATTCAAATAATTTGTTTTTAAAATTAAATTGTAATAACATACATGTTGATTGCACTACAAGACACTTTCTACAAGCCAATATGAAGCATGATTGTCATTCTTTACATGTTCAATATTAAATTGATACATGATATATGTTATTTCATTTTAAGTATCAAAGTGACTTACATCATAACTGAAGATTGTACTTATTTTCTTGGTCTATGAAACTCGAAGTCAAAATTGTTCTATTTTACTAATAAAAGTTATAGTATATAGAAATATTTTTAAATTAGTGAAATAATTTTAACACATCCATAAAATTCAAAAATTAATTAACATCCACAAACAAGATTAATACAAATTCATAAACTGAAATAGTGAATGTATCAATAAACTATCCATATGAAATATATACAAATTACAAATATCGCATAAACACCCATAAATTGAAATAATAAGCACCCATAAACTAAAATAGTGTTCATGTACATGCATAAACTATCCATGTATGAAAATATACAAAGTCTTCATCAGATGTGAATGTGCCCTATGAAATGAGCCTGAAAATATACAAACTATCCACTGTAAGTACCACTAGAACTCCTAATGAGTTTTGTCACACAAAGTAAGTGCGCATAAGTTGGTACTGCAATGTAACACATTCAAATTCAAACTAATTAGATCATTATTTGTGAAAAAAAAACAATATGTAAATAAATGATTTTGAACCACGTTTTTAATTACATATACATGAATATAATAACCTCAGTCGAGTCCAAATGCAAGTCAGATAGGATGGGGTTATGATGAATCTAGGTTTGGTGCTCCCCTACCTATGGCTCAATGATTGGGGGTTGCATCGATGAACCCGCATCATGTGTCCAAATAAAAATGAAATCAATGAAACTTTGCATATGGGCTTATATACACAATGGCAAGGTCAAATTATAGTTAGTCTACAAATTAATTAGCATATATGTCTAACTTAAAAAAAAGAAACTGTTGAAATATTAGGAATAAAAAAGTTTACTTCAACTGTTGGTATGTCTGGTTGTACATATTGACTCTCCTCCATATTAGTATTATGAGACGAAGGTGGAGGTGGAGGATAATCCATGGAAACATGCTTTGGTTAAGGATGGTATGGTTGATCAATTTCCCCATCGGATGACCTCATAAGCTCATCCATGTAGCTAGGCTATTTCTACATGTTATCATGAAGTTATTAATATAAATGAATCTAATATGAACTAGAAATTAATATAAATAATTGTGCATAATTTGACAATAAGAGTTAAACTTTTCATATATATATCTACTTGGACTATGTCATGCAGTTTGTGCACCCTCCAAGTGTCATGAGAGACATCAAGATACATACATGCATATGTCAAAAATTGGTCAATAGGTAAAATTGCGAGAGATGAATCATCATATAAAGAAACTAGTGGGTGATGAGTAAATGGTGGTGGTCTCCTAATCTATCTGTCCAATGCAAAATGTGCACTGACCGATGATGCCTAAATGTTATCTGCAATAGTATTCCTAGTTTTAGCACTAAGTTGTGACATATCCTCTAGATTTTTCGGTAATACCAAGCTCTGAGATGGTAGTGGAAAGAATCTCAAAGGTGGTGGTACATGCCCAGGATCCCTCTAAGCACCCTCGTGATCATAGGTATGTCCCATGTGGATTCCATAATAATGAGATCTGGTATTAGTGTAATCTGACCTCATATGTAATAGGAACTATGCATATAAATACTTGGAAGAATAAATGGTGACCTGTTCATGGTGGGAGAACTGGTCCCAAGCTCCAATGAATCTATCATACACAAAAGGGGTTGCATAAACATTCCTAAAATATTTCATTGGAATCGAACCTCTATGTCTGGCAAGGTGATTTGGAGGGATGTTGAACAACTCCCCATGAACATCAATGCTATTGGTGGTCTCTTTCACCAGCTCCCAAGTATGTGGGCCTCTAACCTCATGCCTCCTAATCCTGTGTATGGATTGTAGGAGGTGTCTCTATGTGCCCAACCTCTAGTATGTCTTGATCAACCTATTGATGTTATCCAACATCAAAGACAAACTATGACTAGTTGGTCATGAATTAGCAGGGATGTTACGTTTCCATTGTGTGATCCACGTATGATGGGTCGTAACATCCTCTAATGTGATATGAGTTGTAGTATCATCCCACAGTGGGATTGATGCTGTACTTTGATCCTCAACTTCAATAGGTTAAGGGCCTGCAAATCATAAACACAATTTAACATATATAATTAAAAAACTAGAAGTGTAATAACATATTCATTTAATTCAAACACATCAATTGAAGAAAATTTAAAATTAAAGACAATTTCAAGACATAAACACATAAAGTTTAAAGAGGATTTAAAAATGTAGGAGGTGTAACTAAAATAGGTGAAGAAGGTCCACTAGAGGTAGTATTGTCATCAACAGAGATAGAAACATTGCATATGATACTTTGACTGGTTTTGGAGGTAGGATCTATGAGTGGAACATGCACTCTAGGTGGGCTACGTGATCTATCACGACCCCAACCACGTATAATAGGTCCCCTCACAGTGTGATGGTCTATAGTTCGGGCGAGTATATGTTATGCTTCTGCATATTACATATCATACATATAATACATATAAGCTAATCTAAGAAAAAAAGTGTTGACTAAACTATTACATATAATACATATAAACTAATTCAAGAAAAAACATGTTAACTTAGAAAGAATGTTGACAAAAAAAAACATTTCTAAACTCAAGAAAAATAATCTAGCCTAAAGTCCTAAACTTTAGAGTCCATTTTTTGATCATTTATCAACCAAAGTATTGAGTTTTATGTAAACACAATCTAAAGAAGTGATAAAATTTAACTTCACACTTTTTCCCATTTCTAAATAATGCATTTTATTCATAGCGCATAAATATGCAAAAAATTGAAATAAACCTATTTACAAAACTAATAAAATTTCATGTCAACCATATACTCCAATAACTTTAATTTCTTAATGTTTGACTTTGACACATGATATGTACTAGGTGCAAGCACATGAAGATAATGTTTTTTTGTACAACACACTACATAACGAAACAATATGGCACAAATTAGAAAAGAGTCTAAATACTTGTATTCACTAGACCAAATGCATTTTTCATGATGGATTTAATGTATTTATCAATAATGCATTGTTAAAACACACACACACACACATATATTATTTTAAATAACATGCTATAAATGATATATATAGAACTATAATATACAACTAGATGTGATCTTCTAACTTTATAATAGTTAGAATATATAATTCTAATTCTCATTATATAATGACATGATGTTAGATAGTTTATATATATATATATATATATATATATATATATATATATATATATATATATATATATATATATATATATATATATATATATATCAAATTTTTCCTTTTTAGATTTTTAATTTGAAAGATTAATATTTAAAAAAATGTACTATATTTATATTTAAAAAGTGAATTAATTTAAATTTAAAATAATAAAATAAAATATTTTTTCTTATTTTATAAATAGAGGTTCACTATGAGAAACCATATTCATCATGTCAATCTCAAGCTCCTAATTTACTTATTTATTGGTTATAGTTTTGTTGTTTTCTCTTTTGGAGTTTTTTGCGGTATATTTTCAACCAGTTGTGTTAGAAATTTAAAATGCATTTTAAATACAAAAAATTTAAAAAAAATTTGAAAATTGATTTCACAAAATTCCAAAAGAAAAAATTTAAAACCTAAAATAATTTGAAAATAATGTTTTTACCATTCAAAATCAGAAAATATGCATTTAATAAACAAAACATTGCAAGTAAGAAAAAAGTTAAAACCTAGAAATTATAGTTTTGTTGGTGGTTTTGAAGCATTTTCTATGTTGTTTTTTGTGGTTTTCTAAGTTGTTTTAAAGAGATTTTTTGATGGTTTTATATGGTTTTATAGGTTGGCTTTGTGGTTTTCTAAGTTGTTTTGAAGGGTTTTTTTAGGTTCTCATGGTTTTTGTATGGTAATTTTCTTTTCAAATTAATTCGTTTAATTTTGGAAAAGAAAAATTAAATAAAAAAGTCAAAAAAGATAGAATTCATAACTTCATTTGAGCCTCTCAGACATTGGCAGGGTCATTGGTGAGGTTGGTTGGAACACATCATGCTCCAATTGCTCGATTGAGCTCCAATACTCTCGGTCAAGCTATTCAAACACTCTCGGCCGAGCTCTAAAATGTCTCGTGGTCTATGGAAATGGCACACACAGACCATGAGCAGCACATTTAATAGGAAAAAAAAGGCTTTATCGAACCATAATACTCGATCAAGCGTTAGAGCTCGATCGAGGGTTTTTTTTGTACCCTCAATCGAGTTATTTTTTTAGCGCTTGAGGAGATCAATCAAGCACTTAAAATGGCTTGATCAAGTGCTTAAATTGTTCAATCAATCCATCTTTTTTTCCACTTAAACATGCCCTCTCTTGCCAAAAAGTGTAACCCAACTCATGCTATCACCCCTTAGAAAAGCTTTAATGAATCAAATTATATTGAAACATTAAAAAATCAGTGGTCCTAAGTTTTAGACTACGAGAACATGACATTCATATGTCAATTCTTCTTTCAAACATGACACTTGCAGAACACATTCCCATAGGATAAAAGGTACCAAACAAGAAAAAGGAACATAAGTCAAAACGATGGTAGTTTACATATCCTAACACCTCTTTGAAGTAGAAGAAGATGAAACCATGGAGAATCTAGCAAAAGAAGAAGGGGGCACCGAGGATAAGAATGATAATGCTACTCTCTGTAAAAGTGGGGTAGGTTCAACAAAAATCCAAGAGTAAGATCATCAGATAAATATGACACACAAAGAGGATGGAACAAAATCATGTCCACGTATCAGAAAGCTTAGATTTGAATAAAGAGAATCCTCTAGAGATATCTGTGAGGGATATGGATCTACTACCAGTAGACCCCAAAGATGGGGAATGACAAGAAGTCTAGAAAAAGAAAGGAAAGAAGAGGAAGATAATTAATTTCTACATTTCTTGATCTTCCCCCTTGTATTGTTTTCTATTTTCTTTTTTTCTCCTTTCAAGGTCATTTTGGTTTCTCTTTCAGAATGCTTATAAGCGTATGTAAAATGTAATAATGCTTTCCTTTATTTTGTTTTTCAATGTAAGCCACACATGGATATGGGTAGATCCGGTGAATGCACATGTCTAATTTATATATGCAAAATGTATTTTCTTTCAGATATAAATAGAAGTACAATTTTTTTCGAAAAAAAATAAAGTTACGAAATATAAAAATTATTTTATATTTTTATAATTATAAATTTATATTTTTTATTAAATTAAAATTAATTATAATTGATTAAATTATTATTTTTATTATTGTAAATATGTATTGAAACCAATATACTTATTAACCTCCTTTCCATGCTTAATATATGTACTTCTTGATGATAAAAATAATAATGCTAAACTTGGTAGTGGATATACTCTAAGTTGTGTATTTGCCTGGAAAACAATATGAGAACATGTTTCTATCCCTCTGCAAAACTTTTAATGCGGAGTTTTTTTAGGATGTATTTTTTTATGATTTATAAATATTTAATTTTAGTTTGCAAAGTACATTAATATTAATTACGAGGGATAAGTATAATATTTAAGATATTTGTTTTGTAATATTAATATAATTTTATGGTTATTATTAAATTTTTTTTTTTTCTAAGTAAGATTAAATTCTATTAGTGAAACACAATTTACCTCGAGGCTCAGGCCTCTGCAGTTCAAGTCTGAATCAACGGCATAATTAAAAAAAAACAACAACAAAAAGGGAGCTGCCCACGCAGGGGAAACCAGCCCATAGATGGTTTGAGTCGCTGCCTCGCGTGAGGAAACCAACATTATACAAACAAAGTTTAATGTGCCAAACATAGATAGCAACATTTAACAGGACCATGATACTGAAAGCAAAAAACCGGAAAAAACCTGGGAGCCTAGGTGTCATGAGGCGGAGGAGGTGTTTCTTCTATGATGAGGTACCTGTACTCGTCAGCTTCAGCGTCCTGGGTGGCAAGTGCAGCGCGACGGGGTGTCATGACCTCACCATTAGTGCCCATAGCCTGTTTGCTTTGCACCTTGTCTTCCTTGCTGTTGCCCGAGCTGCTGCTGCTATCCGAGCTGCCGTCCGCGCTGCTGTTGTTGCTGTGCTTGCCAGAGTCATGATAACCCTTATCATCCGCAAAGGAGTTGAAGTCACTGCGAGGGAGCTTCTGCAAAGTGGGCGGACCGAGACTGAGCACCTCAGCAGGCTCCTCCCTAAAGGAAACTGAAATGGTGGCAACGACATGGGAACGGTCTAAGGAGCAATGGAAATGAAGTTGTGTAGAGCTAGAGGTCTGCAGGGTGGCGGAGGGGACCAGACGAGGCGAAGGCGGTGGAAAGGGCGCTGAGGCAGAGGGCTGAGCCGCGTGACTGGGCTGGCCAACCAAGTGGCCGCGCCCACTTCGAGTGGCGGGATACCTACCCAAGGAATGATCCAGTGAAGGGGACAAAGAATTAGACCAGGAGGAGGGCGACGAACAAGCAGCGCGACCTCTGCGGCTTCCACGCCTGCATCTCAAGTGATGCCTGAGTCGAGGCATAGTGGCGCAGTGGGGGTGGGGGGCACTCTAGGCGGAAGAAGAAACAGGGTGATGGCGCCACAGATATGGAAGCTCAGAGGTGGTGGTGAGGTGAGAGGCAACAGAGAGGTTCAAGTGACAGAGGACACTCTGCGAGTAGTGATAGCCCAGGAGGAATTCAATGCAACACTGAAGGCTACAACGTGTCCCTGTTGGCATGCGTGAGCTCAGCTTCGCGACTTCAGGGGGACAGCGGCTTCGCATAGGAGGAGACCCAGGAGGCATAGAGCCAAAAAGCCGAAGAGCATAACCAGGAGGACAAAGAGCATAACCAGGCGGGAGACAGAGGAATGTCATTTTGAGGCGGAGGTAGGAGCCTCGACCTGTACATTGTATTGAATGCTGCTCAGGGTGATGGCTTGAGCACTTAAATGCTCATTGGTGTTGCTTGTGGGTGGCCATGTGGCCATGCCACGCGTTGACCCACCGGCCCATCGCCGTATAACCCGCATCTGGGAATTATTAAATTAAATATTACTTTGCTATATGAGATACATATTTTTAGATAAATAAAGTTTATTAATAAAAATTATTAGTGAAAATTATATATATATATATATATATATATATATATATATATATATATATATATATATATATATATATATATATATATATATATATATCAATTTGATTTATGAGATTTTTTATTTTGTAGAATAAAAGATTCATTTTTATGAAATTTGTTAATGTGTGGAATAAATGATATATTTTTATGTGATAGTTTGATTGTTAAAATTTATAGAGATGTATATATTTTATTTTTCTAAATTTAAACTTATAACTTTTTAAAAAAATATATATATTTTTAACCATTAAATATATTTAATAAAACTACACTTTATTTACATCATTATATAATTTAATTTAATATAAAACAAATGAAATGATTACATGTATGTGAATCAATTTTCCCTTGTTAAACAAATTATTGCATAGTTATATGAAGATTCTTGGAAAACTTCTATCATGTTTCACAAGGATGATTTTTTATTTGAAGTCCCTCCCAAAAAAACCCGCCACTTCTGCACAAAATCGTGGCACGTACCAAAAATGTTATATATATGCTGCACGTTTTATGAGGTGCATATATTTTTTTAAGGTCCGAATTGTTTTTTCAATGATTGAAGGTAGAGTTTTGGGTATAAAGATAAGTGCCCAACATTACACTTGCATTTTTCTCATCTGAGTCCATTAGAATACTCGATGAATATAAACAAAAGCATGAGGGTAGATGTACCTCAACATGGTTGACACCTAATGCATGCAGCATTCAACATGTTAAAGCGAAATGCACATGGAGTTATAGGAGTGCAAATTAAGTATATTCACATATACTTTCCCAAAAACAAGAGTTTCCATGTTTATTGATGT
This sequence comes from Pinus albicaulis, assembly GCA_034641835.2. Taxonomy (NCBI): domain Eukaryota; kingdom Viridiplantae; phylum Streptophyta; class Pinopsida; order Pinales; family Pinaceae; genus Pinus; species Pinus albicaulis. Next base: position 24,307 of record JAXQQM020071271.1, on the reverse strand, counting down.
ACATTACCATTGGTCCATGGCAATAGCAATTGTAATGATAAATTATGATAATTACAATAGCAATAGCAATTGTAATAACAAGAATTAATGTGATCATTTTAACAACCATGGTAATGATTGCTATTGCAACCATTGTGATAGCAATCATTATAATAAGGGAAGTCATGGACATTGCAACTTTCAAAAAATTCATACATGTGGCCACTCTATAATCTCAACCCTTTTCAACTTTTAGTCATAATTTGCTTGAAATATATAACGAGAGGATTTTCAAGTCTCTATGATCTATCATGGCTACTGTAGTTGTATGTTGAGATCATTTCAGTAAAAAATATGTTCCCGTGATCCAATGAGAAGGATTTTGGGTATGAATGAGGATTACATGGATGGATAGTGAAATGTGTTGACAATAAAACAAAAAGAACACCAACAATAAATGAGTTAGAATAGAAATAATTGAGATAACTTTAATAAATGTTTGAATTATCTTTTATTCAATTCCATAAAAAAACACATATAACTTAAATAGATTTGTAAAGATTATATTAATGTAAAAAATAAAAATAAAAATATAAACATAACTTTGATTGGTTGGTATGATTAGGAAATGTTGGTAATCTCTCAACAATATTCAAATCCACCCATGTACTTGTTCATCCCTTTTGGGTGGGCATGGTCACAAGTCATTTAATTTAATTTGAGCGAGATGAAAGTGTTAGGTAACGTTCCTGGAATGGATACCTTTAGTAAGCCAAATAATGAACTTATGTGGAATACATGCGCTAATTATCCAAACAAAAAAATGACTCTTATAACATGAATAAAATCATCCCGAACGAAATTGGTGGAATACATACCCCTCAATGTTCCAAAAGAAAATATTACTTTTATAGCATGACCAAATGCATGAGTAAATTATATAATAAGATACGTAACACCTAATTAAAAAAAATTAAAAAGATGATTTTCATAGCATGACCAGGTACGAAGGTTCTTTCACTTTGGTGGAAAAGAGAAACCTTCATTAAACAAGGAGGGTTGTGATGCAACAAGTCATGACCACCAGCTTTCAGAGGTTACACGTAGTATTATAGTTCTGGTGGCATAAAAAGTGAGTTTGAATATGTTTTTTGAATTGATTAGGAACTACCACTTTGATTGAAGGGAAATTTCCCTAGGAAACCAAAAAGTGACATTTTCTATTGATCAAATTGATGTTTCAACCTCGATATATTAATGGGCTTGGAACTCAACCATGATTTATTAATGGGCTCTTTGAAGAGGGTGAATTGCAGGAAACCTGCAAGCTTTGGGATGATATGCTAGAAAAGGGATGTGTTCCAAATGTGTTTACATATAACATTCTCATTGATCAAGTTGATGTTTCAACCTCGATATATTAATGGACTTGGAACTCAACCATGATCTATTAATGGGCTCTTTGAAGAGGGTGAATTGCAGGAAACCTACAAGCTTTGGGATGATATGCTAGAAAAGGGATGTGTTCCAAATGTGTTTACATATAACATTCTCATTAATGGATTTTGAAAGGTAGGTATTGCTAATAGAGCTAAGACTCTTATTCCTTTTATTCAAACTAAGAATAATACCAGATAAGATAAGTTCACAAGTATTTTCCTCATCGTAATAACTATAGGAATAGAAGCTTAATAGCTATAAGCTAACTCATATTATTCATACTGGGGAGACTTATATAGTATTTACATGGTCATTTAGAAATTATGGATGCACATGGTTGATCCCTCAGATCTAGGTTTTTTACCTCCCTCAAAGTTTGTGTATACTTATATCCTGGTTGAATTGAGTTGTCGATCAACCTTTACAATATGAGATATATTGATGGTCCTCATGAATGTAGCATAAATAATCACTCAACCATATGAATGAGTGAGTGACTCTATTCCTTGGGTTAATCAACGTAGTTTAATTATACGATGCAATTGGACTTATGATGTGTTATCAATACCTGTGTACATATTATGAGGTGTTAGTATCTATGTAGATAAGATGTGTTGGTTCCTCAATAATAGACATGATTTATTATCTACGAATAGGATGATTATTTCTACTGCATAAATGGTTATCCCTAATTTTTTAAAGGTTGTGTTTTCGATGGGCTTAGCTATGTGTATCGATAACCCAAAATGGCTGAAGTTTGTATTCGCACCATAAGAAGTACTGCGATGTGGGTTCCTCCATTCTAAAATTCAAAGTTGGGACTAGTATTAATAGTTGGGATTTGAGTTCAAAGCGTGGGTGTCCACATACATGATAAGATACCAATGGGTCATAATTTATCTGAAGCTTTATGAAATGTCTCTTTATATGTTGGCCACTTATAAAAGGAATAAGATCCCTCTCTAAATTAGGTCCATATATCAATTTAATGACCACTATGGTCATAATAGTTAGATGGGATAAATCTTGAATGCACGCATCTCGCATTCGCCTTTTCAACAACTCCTTAAGCTTGTGAGTATTTGAACACGTACTGTGGTAAGATAGATAAAAGAGAACCTTTTTACTATAATAAGAGATGATATATTCTTCGGCCTCTATAGCCTATTTTTTATTTTCATATAAAAGAGGGTGAAGAAAGAGTGTCTGATCGTACGATATCCTGTAAATTTTTCAATCTATCCTTTTTAATGGGGCGTAGAGAGTTAATTTCCAAATTGAGTGAATCTTGATAATAATACCCAAAAGTAGAAATGAGTGCGCGTTCCCTTTTAGGGAAATTTGAAGGTCCAATTAAAGGTCATAAATGGAAGTGTTAATTTTCTCTATCAAAATGTTATGATCAACTTGTTGGGCCCCACACACACCAACAAGTAAGTCACTCACATGTTTGACATAATGGATATCAGGATATGTCGAAAGAAAGCGAGAAAACATCAAATTGAATTGATGCACACACACACACACATATATATCTATGTGTGTGTGTGTGTGTGTGTGTGTGTGTATAGATCTGTATATATGTGTGTGTGTGTGTGTGTGTGTGTGTGTGTGTGTGTGTGTTCATCAAGATGGGAGATAATGTGCTCCCTCGAGGAATTCCTCTTATATATCTGACATATTTCTTTCCTAATTTATCCAATATGTCAGTCTTTATAAAAGTATATATTATACTTATGAAACGAGAATATTGAATGAAAGAGACCAATGTAGTTATCAACCAGTCGTGATTAATATGATCAAAGAAACTAACTACGTCAACAGTTATAAATTAGTTTATATTCAATCAGGTTAATATAATAAAGTAATTATTTTTGGTTCCTCGACCTTTTCGAAACCCATGTGAGTAGTCCAGAAAGATCAATTCAAAAAGTTGATTTAGAATGCGTGCGAGCACATCCATTACAATAATGTCTCAAGGACGAGGCATCGTGATAGGTCTCAACTTGTTAGGTTTGAATAGTTTTTGGATGTGTTATCACTTAGGGAAAACCCTGATTGTGGGAAAAACTATATCTGACATATTTCTTTCCTAATTTATCCAATATGTCAGTCTTTATAAAAGTATATATTAGAATTATGAAACGAGAATCTTGAATGAAAGAGCCCAATGTAGTTATCAACCGGTCGTGATTAATATGATCAAAGAAACTAACTACGTCAACAGTTATAAATTAGTTTATATTCAATCAAGTTAATATAATAAAGTAATTATTTTTGGTTCCTCGACCTTTTCGAAACCCATGTGAGTAGTCCAGAAAGATCAATTCAAAAAGTTGATTTAGAATGCGTGCGAGCACATCCATTACAATAATGTCTCGAGGACGAGGCATCGTGATAGGTCTAAACTTGTTAGGTTTGAATAGTTTTTGGATGTGTTATCACTTAGGGAAAACCCTGATTGTGGGAAAAACTATATCTGACATATTTATTTCCTAATTTATCCAATATGTCAGTCTTTATAAAATTATATATTAGACTTATGAAACGAGAATATTGAATGAAAGAGCCCAATGTAGTTATCAACCGGTCGTGATTGATATGATCAAAGAAACTAACTACGTCAAAAGTTATAAATTAGTTTATATTCAATCAGGTTAATATAATAAATTAATTATTTTTGGTTCCTCGACCTTTTCGAAACCCATGTGAGTAGTCCAGAAAGATCAATTCAAAAAGTTGATTTAGAATGCGTGTGAGCACATCCATTACAATAATGTCTCGAGGACGAGGCATCGTGATAGGTCTCAACTTGTTAGGTTTGAATAGTTTTTGGATGTGTTATCACTTAGGGAAAACCCTGATTGTGGGAAAAACCCTAAGGTAACCTCGAACCTCTTTTAGGTTGTAAGTTGTCCCTTCAACCTGGAGAGGGAATTCTCCCTAAAACGCAACTACCTAAAGGTCACTATAGTAGAGGGTTTCACTTTTAAGATTTATGGCCATACTTAGTTCATAGGATGAAATTGGTTGGGTTGTTTACAAAACATACCATTGGGAATGGATTCCAATCCTAAAAAAGTAAAGCTATAGATTTAATGAGAAAGCTATAAAAATCATGATAGCAACAAATCCTTTGATTGTTTGAGAAAATGGAAAAAAAATGAATGAAATAAAAAAAAATTATATACCTAATTGAAGAAAAGAAATACTAATGGATGATAAATACAATAAAGGAGAATCAATGAATATCGATCTTGGATACTAACATTTTCAGTCATGAAAGAAAGTTTTTATAACAAAGAAGAATATGACAGGGAATTGCAACACATGAGTTTCCTATAAAATTCTCATTAAAAAGTGTAAATTTATTCAAGACTTCTCAAATACACTAGAATAAAAATGTTTTCAAATAAAATCCAACCCTTTTTCATTCTTATTGAAATGTATTTATAGACAATACATCAACTAATCGTGGGATAATAGTCTTCTGATTTAATTACAAATTGCTAACAATAAAAGAGATAAAGTGTATCTCTCAAATAGATGCATATAAAACTTCGCAAGCCTATATTCATCTAAATATAATGTTGTTGATGGATTCATTGTTGGAGATAAGGAAAAACAAGTCTAATCTGATGAGGCGGAATCCAAGTCAACAACTATCCATGAACTTTTCCCTCACAAATTCCTAAAAAATAAGGCCCAGTGATCCCTTCGAAAGTGTGATAGATGTTAAAAAAACAAGAGAGGTTTTTTTTAATGGGTCTGTTATGGACAAAAAATATTTCGATTTTGAAAATTTCATTCAAAATATGATTTTGAAAATAGTTACTAAAACGGGATTGTAGAATCCTGAAAAACAACCTTTCAAATATCCCTTTAAATATTTCAAACCGTAACTCCTATTAGAAAACATAGAGAGTTTTTTTTTTTAAATAGGTCCCTTTTGGACAAAAACTCCTTCATATTTAGGAAATTTGTTTCTAGATATTCGGAAAGCACTCCCAAATTTACTTACTTTTACAGAAAAATAAAAATAATATATATATATATATATATATATATATATATATATTTTGAAACTGACCATTTTTGGCACTGACAGTCGGCCTGCCAACTGTATCGTAAATGCTGATGAGCCCATTTTCAATGAATTTCTTTAGAAATTTTATCAGAACATTAAAATGTTGATAGCCCCACTATCAGTCATTTCCCTTTTTACTACAACTAAAATGTTGACACTCAAACTCAACATTTTCTGAAATATTTTAAAAAGAGAGTTAATGTGATAACAAGATGAATATCCTGTACATGGGAAAGAATTGAAATGAGGAGTCCTTGATAAAATCTATGATTTGGATACAATGAGCCTCGTCAATATCATACTTATCTTTACTTTTATCATCATTGTGAATTTTATATAATAATAAAATATCCTATATAACATGGGGAAGAACATTTATATACTTGTTATCTCCTCCAGACTTAGCGAATGAATAAATATGATGAGTACCAACACTGTTACCAGACATATATCCATTAATGGTCAATACTGATCCAATAAACTACAACAAGCATCACGTCCAAAGAATATATTCTATTTAAACAATTTCAATATTATAATCATTTAAGTTTGACATTATTTTTTCATATTATTAAATAATTAGGCGCACCCTCACTCTTAGCATAGGAAATCACCTGGTCTTAGAAAATGAAACATTTCTTCATGCCTATGACAAATACAACCATGTGTTAAGAGAAAATAAAATTGTAATAGCACCGGTTTATCGAAACCAGAACAAAAAGAGGTGCTTCAAGATTTGTTTCATCCTTGGGAAAATATCAAAGAAGAAGTTCCTATGTGCTTGCCCGCCCTAGCATTTCCGCCTCTAGAGACACTGAGAGAGCTTATCACAGTCATAATTATTAGTAATAATAGCTTGGTAAGAAGAATTAGGAACATTTAAATACTAATTATATCATGTTGTGATTATAAAGTAGTTTATATTCGGCCAAGTTAATATACTAACTTAATATTTTTTTGTTCCTCGACCATTTCGAAACCCATGTAAGTAGTCTATAAATATCGATTAAAACAACTGATTTAGAATGCGTGCGAGTGCATCCATTACAATATTGTCTCGAGGATGACGCATCATGATCGGTATCAAGCTGTCAGGTTTAAAGGGTTTTGGGATGAATAGCTTGTACATGGAAAAGAACTGAAACAAGGAGTCCTTGATAACATTTTTGAATTGGGTACACTGAGCGTCGTCAATCTCATACTTATATTTACTTTTATCATCATTGTGAATTTGATATAATAATCAAATATCCTATATAATATGGGGAAGAACATACATATACTTGTTATCTTTTCTAGACTTAGTGAATGAATAAATATGATGAGTGCCAACATTGTTACCAAAGAGATAACCATTAATGAGCAATATTGATCCAAAGAAACTACAACAAGCACCACATCCAACGAATATATTTGATTTAACCAATTTCAATATTATAATAATTTAAGTTTGATATTATTTTTTTCGTATTATTAAAGAATTAGGTGCACCCTCACACCTAGCATAGGAAACCATATGGTCAGAGAAAATGAAACTTTTCTTCATGCCTCTGACGAATACAACCACATGGTAAGAGAAAATAAAATCATAATACCACCAGTTTATCAAAACCACAACAACAACGGGTGTTTTAGGATTTATTTCATCCTCTGGAATACATCGAAGAAGAGGTTCCTATGTGCTTTCCTGCCTAACATTTACGGCTCTAGAAACACCGAGAGATCTCATCTCAATCAAAATTATTAGTAACAATAGCTTGGTAAGAAGATTTAGAAATAGTTAAATACTAATTCTGCTGCATTACAGGTGGAAATAGAGGGAGATTTGTTAGGTGTGATGATATTACTTTTATTGTTTGCGTAAGTGTTCTTTATTGTGGTAGTATCTCTAGACTTGTTCGGATCTTGGCTGATAGGCAAAGTGAGTTTCCTTAAAAAATGTTCTTTCAGCTTTTTCCTCATCAACTCTTGTTCACGAACATGCCCTTTACTTCTCAACTTATATCGGTTGTTTTTCTTCTAAGTCAGGGTCTCATTCGGTGGTGGTTCATTAATGGTGTTTTTCTTCCCATAATTGAACACACAACCGAAAGTATTAATTGTGTCTAACACTTGCAGTCTATTTGATTGCCTCAGATTCTTCCTTTTCTTCTGTTTTTTCATTCTGCTCATATGAAAGTACTAAATAAATAATATGCGTAGCTAGAGAATTCATGATGTGATTCCACTGTGGGCATGTCTTTTCCGAATGATATTCCTGGTCGAAAGAACAATACTTTTCCATGCCCATACTTCTGAAATTCAACACAATATTCGAGCTCTGTGCAGACTTGGTCGACTGACTATTGTTATTATTGTTGTTATTGAACTTCTTCAAGAAGTTAAACTTCGGGGGCTTGCTTCTGATAGTGGCCCCGCTTTTACTTTACTTCAATTTTTTCAATTCATTGGAAAAATTCTTGATAGTGCGGGTCAATATTTCTAGATCAATAGCTTCTTTATCCTTGGCCTTGCTTAAGGAGCCCTGATTAGAACCTGGATCAGGGGCAAAAATTAGCTCAAAAATGAAATTGCTCATAATTGCACCAAACTAGAACGAAAATTATTGACCCGTCACAAGGAATCCGACGCAACTAGTTTCGTCAAAAACCAAGTTCGTATGAGGAAGTTACGGTCCACTGATCGATGTTCATAACAAGAAAATTGTTTAAAACATATTGCAGAACATGTACAATTGATGACATAGAAATCCTCTCAGCATGCATAGAATCTTCTTCAGTTTTTTCAATGGGACTGTGACAAGTGTCACAATTAGATTTTCCAGTTTAGTTTGTGAAGGTAAAAATTTCCCAATGTCCTCCAAGATTGAATGTGGGTTCATGATTTTTATGTGCTCGGAATTATTTTTTTTAAGTAATTAAAGCTGGATTAAGATATATATATATATATATATATTATATGGTTTTTATTAATCATATATTATATTTTTATATTTTTATATATATATTAATATTAGTTTACAAACTTTACATTATATTAAAATTATTTCCACATGTATTAAATAATCCATAGTTCAAATCTAATTTAAATGTGGCATATCGTATTAAATCTGCATGGAGGCATATTATAAAACCATTAATACCATATGGTGGATGAATTTTATTAAAATTTTCAAAGGTTTTGCATATGTGTATTAACCTAAAGCCTGTTTCATGGAGCATTTGATTATTAACCGGTGGATTGACAAAGGTTTCATACCTTAACATGATTCGTTTGAAAAAAACTTATGTGGAGGGGAGAGGTTAGGGTTCGACCCCGTGACCTCCCATATGCCACTACCACCATCCACCAATGTTGATCCAAGTGGATATCAGTGGCTACCCACCTATTCCATTTGGACCCACACCATCAATTCTTGCAGCTTTTCACATTTAGCACAACTTACTACTGCAGCAGCAAAGGGATCAAGATGTGCATGAATTGACGAATTTGTTCCATACCCTGTGCAAAAATTTGGGTATTAAAGATTTAGAGAGACATTTGGTGCTCAAGTACCGCAGCTAGGTGCACAAACACATTCAAGAGGAAATGGAGTTCCTTGACATTCCATCGCTTGGCACAGCATATCGCTATACTACCAAGATCGAGCAGAAATTTAAGCAGAAGAAGTGAGACTTTGGATCTGCGAATTTGAAGCCAGGGAAAGGTGCCCCCGAGCCATAAAACAAGGCAAAAGGACAAAGTGGGGTAACTCAGAACAACACCACAAATCCAAAGAAGGACATGGGGAATTGGTGTGAATTTCATAACAGCCCCACTTATAGCACAAATGAGTGTTGGGCCAAACAGTCGTTGGTGGCCTAACTAAAGGCACCCGAATCAGATGCATTTTTTGATCCTAAGTTAGAACTAGACAAAGGCAATGAAAAGGGAAGAAAATCATTGATGCGGATCCAAATTCCATTGTTGCCATGACCAAGATCCAGAGGGAGGATCCCGAGGATCCAGAGGAGGGGGAGCACCTCTTCCATTCGCAGATGTGGGTGAAGGGTTCTCCACTGCAATTCCTTGTCGATAGTGGAATCCAAAAGAACCTCATTTTAGCAGAGGTCGTGAAGCGGCTTGGCCTAGCGACCATAGCACACCCATAGCTGTATACCATTGGGTGGCTTCACCCAGGGAGAGATATCCGCATCTTCCAACAGTGTCGCCTTTCGTACAACATCAAGCCATTCACGAATGAGGTATTATGTGATGTTGCTCCTCTTGATGTAGCTGATGTATTATTGGGACAACCATACTTGTGGAGGCGAAATGTTGTGTATGAGTCTAGGCCTCATGTTGTTATTATTACTTTGGGAAATAACTTGTACAAGATACTGGAGGTAGTACTGCCTCCTGTCATCTCTTTGAGTACTGAAAAACAACGCAGTAAGATTGTTTCCCAACCCAGGAAATTTATTTTATTACAACTTGCTTATAGGGAAAGAATAATATTGTTGCCACAACCTCGAAACAGTGCTCCCCTACATGGCTGCAGTAGATGGAAAAAGCCATGAAGGAATACGAGGACATTCTCTCCTCACTCACAGAGGTTCCTCTACACTGTTAGGAAAAGCACTCCATTGATTTGACCCCCAACGCATTGTCGCCTGATTTTTTCATACCTCCTACAACAACACATACAGAATCCACACATGTACTTTCGAAGGCTGGTAAAGAAACCAAAATTACTAAATGCATCCATCATGTCCGCCCGCAGGTCCATGGCATCTTCGACAAATCTAACACCCAGTTCAATAGAATTTGCCTCATCTCATGGAGGATCTCAATGCAATGGGGACCATTAATTCCTAAGGAGGGAGGAATGATCCAGGTGGATATTGGTGGCCACCCACCTATTCCATTTGGACCCGCACCATCAATTCTTGCAACTTTTCACATTCAGCACAAATTTCTATTTTTAGTAGGTTTTCGGGTCTTTCACTCCTGGAGCCGTTTTGGGGCCTTAATGATCCAGGTGGATATTGGTGGCCACCCACATATTCCATTTGAACCCCCACCATCATTTCTTTCAGTTTTTAAGTTGCAACACAACTTACTATTTTTAGCAGTTTTTCGGGTCCTGAACTTCTGGAGCCGTTTTGAAGCCATAAACGACATTTTTTGGGAAAATCGGGAGAAACATGGTTCAATGGACTGATTTTGCCCACATTGAAAGTTTTACTCCTCAGATAGATCTTTCTAACGAGGTATGATATGCATCAAACGAATATCGTATGTCAAAGTTACATCCCTGGGAAATTGAAACACCAATTTACCCAAACGGGGCCCATAGTTTTGGCGCTTCATCTCCTAGGGTTAGGTTTTTGGATGTTTAGAGTTATCCATTGTTTCTCAATAATAAATAGGCCATCGAGCCTAATTTTAACACATTTCAGAGGTCTGTAGCCACCACATCTCTTCTCAGAGATACGCTACCAACACCCTAGCTATTTTTATTTCCATTATGTCTATAAGCATATTTCAGTCATTTGATTTAAATAAAATGAAGTATTGTTTCCGATGCATCTCTATTTTTATCTCTATTTCTATATTTTACTGTGTTCCTCCATAAATCTGGATCAAACATGCCACTACCTTGAGACTTGAAAAGGTATGTGCAGGACCTTCAATTAAAGTGTATGCAGATTCCAATGGAGGAGCGGAGGGGGCTAGCCCCGCGGGCCTATCCACCTCCTCCACATGACCCTACCATGCGACCATGCATAAGCACCCGAGTTAATTGATATAAGCACATAATTAACACTAATTAATCTGCAGTTAAGGATTAATTAATCCTGGAGTTAAGTTAGCGGAATTTCAGTGGATTCCCCAAATTTAACGCCACTTCCAGATTTGGTGGAGCTAACTTGCAATTTTCCAGATTTAGAGGTAGAATCTAGGAGAAACTTTAATGAGGCCTATCTTGGTCAATTTTCGACCAAATTTTGCTCAAGGATAGTCATTCCTAGCATATTGGCATGCTTTGAATCCATTTTAATAGCTTGTAAAGGCAAAGGAGCTCATTTGTTGGTGTTTTTGGTCACTTGAAGAATTTTGAAGCCTAGGGCCACCAAGGGGGAAGGCCATGCCCATATCAGTTGAAGGCCAAATAGAGTGAATTAATAGTCAATTTTTAATTTATCTTATGCTCTACACACAATGGTACAATTTATAGAGGTGTTGGAGCACATCTGAAGGTGATTTTGTCACTTTGGAGATTAAACAAGCCTATGGCCACTAAGGTTAGAGGACAAGTTGTAAAAATTAAATGCAATATGCATGCATATGTCCAAGATTCTCCTGATCACAGACTATTTTAACTTCATGCATAATACATAATCTATTCCACCATTGATCATCACATGCGGAAATAAGCAAGATTACAATGCACACATGAAACCATAAAAATTCACACACATTAACACAGTTGTTTTCACAAGAAAGCCTGAAGCTAAAAACCCAACTATCTGTATATAATATATGTCATAGAGATCATGTAACAATCCTCATACAAATATTCTCACAAGCTCTCAGTACAATCCAATTTCTACACACTAATCAACCCCTGATCTTGCAAATCCATGCACCGATCTTTGCCAGCCTTTAGCCTGCCTCTACTGCGCAATCACTGCTGAAGAATGGCTCATAATGAACTCAAATCCATCCTATATTGACCACGCAATCCTCATTGGCATCTCCAACCACTGTGTGTTGCAAATCATGCAACACTATAGTCACAACTGATAGTCACACTGCTCTTTCACCTACCTCTCCACTGGTCTCCACTGAAACTGTCCATGCACTGTAGTTAACTGATGTATTCTTCAGTTGATTAATGAGTTAATAATTAGTGAATTAATTAGTAATTAATTCACACCACTCTCACTAGTGTATCAATCAGTTAGACTAGATACAACTAGCTCAACTATGTTTAACTAAGTTAAACTGAACACAACTCCACCAACTACCTCAATAACTCCACCAAACTCTGTCACATGAGTTCTAGCTGAAGTCTCCATGCAATAGCTCCACTTAACCCTCAGGAATAGCGTAATTCCTTCTGTCAGCTCCTGTGCCACATCTGTGCACTTAACTGAAGTGCTCCAAGAGAATAAGATAATGTTTAGAGTCCAAATATTATTAAGAACTAATAATATTCGACATATCTATTTTTAGACTGGCAATCTAAAAATAGATTCCGCCCAATATGTCTAAAAATAGAAGTCCATCTATTTTTCCAACTTGACCAACCATCCACAAATAACATCTTGCAACTCATAGAATATGATCGACATGTCTAAAAATAGACATAGTCTAAAAATAGACTTTGCGACAAAAATCACCTGTGTGGGCCCCACCTAGTTTAGGTGATTATTTTCCAACTAGGATCAGGAATGATGTTTCAAGATGCCTCCTTCACTATTTCTTGTTGCAATATTCAACACTCCCTCTCAACAAGAAAGGACTGTCTTTGCATGCGACATGCAACTCCATGCATTCGCCCTGCAACCTTCACAAACGCCATGCAACTCCATGCATCTCCTCTGAAACTCTTCCGAAACTGAATAGGCTCCAAAAAACTCAATCAATCTAATGCATCTATCATCAAAGTCTTCGACTTATGCTTAGCTACTGCACATGTCTTCAGGAACCACTGCGTTGTTGAAATCTGCACCCATGCACTCTGCACTTGCTGTCAACTCTGAACCACGCTCCATTATCTGACACTGTCACTTTGATCTCACTGCATCAATCCAACTGATCATGCTACTGCTACTCTATGGGCACCTCGTAGCTAGGTTCAATTCATGAGATCCACACCATCTCCATGAATCCTTCCATGAAATATCCTCTTTGGATTAATCATGCATGTCGCCCCACCTCTCACCTGGTGGTATAGCTGCATGCACTCCCTCTGCCCATCTGGCACGAAATTTCTCTGCATGATTGGTTTCTCCCACTCCATGATCCTCATCTTGTGGCTGCTCCACATCCTGAGGTTCACTCTTACCTGCATGCAAAACTTGCTCCCTCTCAAGCATCAATTGCATGTCTTTCCTGCACTTCCCAATAGTAGGAAGCTCCGTAGAAATCCCATCTAATGCAAGTCTGTAGATATTCTTAGCTCGAATCCAAACCTTCTTGACTTTTCCTGTTGCTTTGTACCGAAGGAAACCTTTTCCTTCACTAAATACAACATATACCATTTATCCTATAACATTGCGACTGAGATTAAATTCCTCTTTAAACCTGGAACATGCACTACATCTTGTAAAAGAATGAATTTACCTGACTCCCTCTAAAAGGTAATGGTACCAATGCTGGTCGCATTGTATCGTCCATTGTCACCCAACTCAACATGCAACTAGATATCTTTCTCCACCAAGTCACTGAAAAGGTTCACATCTCCTGTCATGTGAAAGGAAGTGCCACTATCAAAATACCACCCCGATCCCAATGCACTAGACACCATGCATGCGATCAATGAGAAGTCTAGGTAAAATTGTGAGGCAAGAGCCTCACCAACTGTAGCTCCAGCAGCCTACTTGTTCTTCTTCTTTTGTGGACAATTTGTGGCGTAATGTCCGTGCTCGTGACAGTGAAAACACTTCACTTTGGACATGTCACGCTCTTTTCCATCCGCACCGGATTGAGAATGATTCTTCTTCCCCTTTCCTTTCCTTGCTTTGGCAGCCAAAGCGCAATCCTCTTCATCATCATTATTTGATGAAGAGCCATCCCTGGTACTCCGCCTTAGCTCCTCCTGCGCAAGATCCGACCAAAGTCGCTCCCATCCCGACAGTTTCTCTCGACCATTGACAGAGTCCTCGTAGCTAGGCCAACTCTTCAGAAGCCCAAGGAGAGCCAAGATCACCAAGTATTCTTCATCCACACTAACTCCTACACTCCCAAGCTCATCCCTGCAGTGGACAAACTTTGTCAAGTATACCAGAATAGTGACATTCTTCTCCATTTTTATTTTCCTGAGCTTGTGTTTAAGTGCCAACTTCCTCTGGTCACTTCTTCTTTGGAACAATTCTGTCAAAGCCTTCCACATCAAGAATGGAGTGGCTTTACTATGAATTTTGGACACTATGTGGTCCTTCAAACCTTCCAACAGAATCCTTCGACACCTTGCTACCTTATTTTGCTATGCATCAAGTGCGGCTGCATCGCTAGAACCCGGTTTAGGAATATCAGCATCTATGAACTCCTTCAACCCATTATCCTCCAGAACCGCCTCCATCCTGTCTTTCCATGAAATATAATTCGAGCTACCCTCAAGGGCATACTCCAATTGCAATCCGTTGAAAGACATTTCAATGAATGCTCAACTTCGACACCAAGAAAACACTGCAGCAAATTCGAATTCCACCAGCACAAAACTCAACTGTTTCAATAATTGCAATCTGCTCCAATGATCAACACTCTAATACCATGTAGAAATTAAATGCAATACGCATGCATATGTCCAATATTCTCCTGATCACACACTATTTTAACTTCATGCATAATACAAAATCTATTCCACCATTGATCATCACATGCGGAAATAAACAAGATTACAATGCACACATGAAACCATAAAAATTCACACACATTAACATAGTTGTTTTCATGGGAAATATTGAAGCTAAAAACGCCAACTATCTGTATATAATATATGTCATAGAGATCATGTAACAATCCTCATAAAAATCTTCTCACAAGCTCTCAGTACAATCCAATTTCTACACACTAATTAGCCCCTGATCTTGCAAATCCAGGCACCGATCTTTGCCAGCCTTTAGCCTGCCTCTACTGTGCAATCACTGATGAAGAATGGCTCATAATGAACTCGAATCCATCCTATATTGACCACACAATCCTCATTGGCATCTCCATCAATGTGTGGTGCAAACTCATGCAACAATATAGTCACAGCTGATAGTCACACTTGCTCTTTCACCTACCTCTACACTGGTCTCCACTGAACTGTCCATGCACTGTAGTTAACTGATGTATTCTTCAGTTGATTAATGAGTTAATATTTAGTGAATTAATTATTAATTAATTCACACCACTCTCACTAGTGTATCAATTAGTTAGACTAGATACAACTAGCTCAACTGTGTCTAACTAAGTTAAACTGAACACAACTCCACCAACTACCTCAATAACTCCACCAAACTCTGTCACATGAGTTCTAACTGAAGTCTCCATGCAATAGCTCCACTTAACCCTCGGGAATAGTGTAATTCCTTCTGTCAGCTCCTGTGCCACATCTGTGCACTTAACTGAAGTGCTCCAAGAGAATAAGATAATGTTTAGAGTCCAAATATTATTAAGAGCTAATAATATTCAACATATCTATTTTTAGGCTTGGAAATCTAAAACAGATTATAATATATAAAAATATGATGTCACTTTTAATGACCAATAATCTAAATAATAAACATATGAATTTCTGATGACACTTCTCAAAAACAGAACAATTAAAAACTGATCTTTCAGCAAAAGTCACCTGTGTGACCCCACCTAGTTTTGGTGATCACTTTCCAACTAGGATCGGGAATGATGTTTGGAACCTCACTCTTGTTTCTTTAATCTTCAACAAACCTGAAGGAGGCGAAGTAGCAAATCAGAGGATGATTTGTCATTTTTGGAACATTTATTTAGGTCCTATAATATATATAATTTTTTCTTATTATTATTTTCCCACTTATTATTGTTATGTATTTTACATTATTATTATATTTGGTTATTTAGGATACCTTTGATCCCATGGACTTCTATATATAGAAGGAGGTTTTGTTCATTTGTATCATCCAAGAATTTTTCATTTATGTAATGTAAAGGAGGTTTCCCCCTCAAAGTGGCTTATTTCTAAGGTGTTGATCTCTCTTTTCTTATATTTTTGGAGCTGGTTTCATAACATTTGGTATCAGAGCTTTGTATACTAGGGTTTCGCTGCTCCAAACAGGTCATCGTGGAATTTTCGCTATAACGTTTTTTTCTACGAAAGTTCATAAGCGAAAAAATCTTACAGAGCGAAGCCGAATCCGGAGGAACATTGCGTAAAAATTTCAGATCTTGGTTCACAATATTGTTGGAGATATGATCTATGGAAGTTAAATTTTTTTCAGGCTCCTCAATTTCACCTAAAATAGGTCATCGTGGAATTTTCACTAAAACGTTTTTCATTAGGGAAATTTTGAGGTCTATAATGGGCCTCCTAAGGAAAATGTACAATCAAAATTAAGTTTATGAGAACCAATCACATTTTAGGGGATGACATCATCCTTAATGGTTGAGGTGGCATTGCTTGAGTTAAAGGTATTTACTTGTCACATTCTCAATGGTAGATAAAACTCATGGTTAACCATGGTAGTGCTCTATGTACTTTTAAAGTCAAAGTAAAGTACTCATAATAAATGTCATTTCACACTTTTTGAATAAAATAATATTATTGTCATTTCATATTTCTTGAAAGAAACAATGCATATCCCTATACATTTATTATATTATATTATATTATATTATTTTTATATAGTATATTAATTACATGTTATTATACAATTTAAATAATATAAATTTTAATTAATAGCATATAATATAAATAAAAATTTGTAAATTTATATTTATATTTTATTTTAAGTTATTTAAGTAAAAAGGACAAATTCATTAGTTGTTCAATGATAATGACTTTTTCTTGAAAAACTCATACTTATTTATAGTCACATCAATACAATTTTTTTTATTAATTTTATTTTGGTACAACTTTGGAATTTTATTTAACTATGGTTACATGGATTTTGGTACAAAAAGTGAATTGAAAATTCATAAATATTATTTTATTGGTTTAGCTATTATTTTATTATTTCCTTAGGAGACCCATTTTAGACCTCAAAATTCCCCTAATGTTCTACAAAGGTTCAGAAGCTGAAATTTTTACAGAGAGAAGCCACAATCCTGAGGAACTTCCTGTAAAAATTTCAGATCCTGGTTCGCAATATTTTCGGAGATATGATCTATGGAAGTTAGGGATTTTTTAGGCTCCTGAATTTCATCTCAAAGAGGTGACCATGGGAAAATCGTCTTAACTCTCTCTTGAGCGTCAGATTGGAATTTTGTAAAAAGTGGCTACAAGTAAATGGACAGTAGATTCCTGTGTATCAATTTCATAGCCGAAGGAGGAAATAGTGACACGTGACATGTTGTACAAGTTCTCTCTATTGAAACAATCCATAATTAGGTCATTGTGGGAGATTGGACATAAATTTAACTTGAAGAATCCAAATCAGGTCAGAAATGTTGCATTAGAAAGAAGATTTAGAGGGCTACTACAAGGCCGAATGTTTGGTATTGAATATCCAAAATCACAGAGAATTCAGTTTCAATATCGAGCTCATCAAAAGAAAGAAAACAGTGTGTATTTTTTTTCTTCGAATTGCATAAGTCTTATGTGAAAAATTAGTTTGAAGTGATTCTAAGGGAATATTGAAGCATAAATATCATTATTGGGTTCTAAAATGCCACCTAAAAATAATTCAACGCCCATTAAGCCTTCAAAATGCTCTACTATGACTCATAAAGAGGAAGAAGTGCAACAAGACATATCAAAATTACAAGAGCAAGGGCACCAAATTTCACTCTCACAAAGATCAACAAAAAATGAAATGGAAGTTTTGAAGAAAGGCATGGAAGTTAAGATGGATGGTTTGAAGAAGGGCATGGAAGCTAATATGGATGGTTTGAAGAAAGGCATAGAAGCTAAGATGGATGGCATGGAAGCTAAGATGGATGACATGGAAGAAAAAATTAAATACAACATGGAAAACATGAAGAATGATCTAAAAGAAGACATGGAAGGTTTGAAAAAGTTGATACAATAAATGTTTCCTAAAGGCAAAAATATAGTAGAGGAAACTCATGATGAAAACAAAATAAATGTTAATAATGATTTCATACACTCTAATGTTGGATGGAAGAACCACCATATTCCAAATATGGATATGAGGAAGTTTTATGGCAAGGATCCCGTAACATGGCTACTACAGATGGAGCAATATTTTGATCTCAATAATGTGCAAAACAAACAAAAGGTACACATTGCAACTTTACATTTATAACAAAATAAATTTTTATGGTATCGATGGCTATGCTCCCGTAAAAAAATTGTCACTTGGTTAATTTTTACAGAGGAAACAATAGCACATTATGAGGATACAAAGAGCAACACCTTCTTTAGCCAATAGATAAATCTTAAACAAAAGGGTTCTGTGGGGGAGCATATTGAGGACTTCCAAAATTTAAATATAACGGTAACTGATATTCCAGAGGAACATAGGATTCATGTATTCATAGGTACTTTAAAGGATAACAACCAACATGGAGTTCGTGTTTGGGAACCTAATTCACTGGAGAAGACATTCAGGTTGGCAAGAAAAATTAAATTCAAAATTAAGGCGACAAGGAACCAACCCTAGAAGAAGAAGAAATGAGTCTGACCATATCGTGTAATGCATTGGAAGGAATTACCACTCCTCAAACTCTCAAGATAGAAGGACATATCAAGAAGAAAAGGGTAATACTGTTGATTGATTCAGGTAGTATCCATAATTTTATCCATTGTAAGGTAGCCAAGGAATTGAATTGTTTCCTATACCCAGTGCCAGAATGTTAAGTGATGGCTGTAAATGGAGGAAATATTAATTTCTCTAGAAAATTCCATAATATCAAGCTAACCATGGGGGAATATGTATTGAATAGTCCAATGTTTTCCATTCCAATGGGAGGTGTTGATGTTGTACTAGGAGTACAATGGTTACAATCTTTGGGGACGATAGATTTTAATTTTCAAGAACTTTTCTTGAAAATTTTTGCGGATGGAAAGGAAATCGAATTACGGGGTATTGCAGGGAATCTGAGAAAGATAATAAGCTCTAATTCCATGACAAATTTTACAAAGAAAGAACAACGATTCGTAATTGCACAATTATGCTCACTAGAAGTTCCAACATCAAAATCATCTATTTCTCCAGATCTCCAAAAAGTCTTGGACAATCATTCCAAGGTGTTTGAAACTCCCAAAGGAATACCACCTATTCGTGATCATTATCATGCTATTCATTTGATTCCAGGAAGTTCTACTCCAAACATCGGGCCTTACAGATATCGTTATGTCCAAAAGAGAGAAATTGAATGTATGATTGCAGATATGTTAGAGGTTGGTATAATTCAACCTAGTCAAAATTATTTCTCTGCTCTAGTAGTATTGGTGCTGCAAGAAGGATGGATCATGGTGCATGTGTCTGAATTATAGGGATATCGATAAGCTCACAATTAAAGATAAATTTCCCATTCCTATGATTTATGAATTATTGGATGAATTACATGGAGCAATTTATTTTACCAAGTTGGATCTTCGTTCAGGATATCATCAAATTAGAATGAAGACTGAAGATATTCCAAAACAAAATTTTGAACTCATGAGGGTCATTATGAATTTTTGGTCATGCCTTTTGGCCTTACCAATGCACCTTCTACATTTCAAGGGTTGATGAATTCCATTTTCAAACTCTTCCTTAGAAAATTTGTGCTAGTATTTTTTATGACAAACTAATCTACAACAGGTCTTGGAAGGATCATGTTCAACATGTTGATAGGGTGCTCAAACTATTGGAGGAGAAACAATTATATGCAAAAACATCCAAATGTTTCTTTGGAATACAAGAGGTGGAATATTTGGGTCATATTGTATCTCACGAGGGTGTTAAGGTAGACCCTAACAAAATTAAAGCCATTAAGGAATGCAAAGTCCCCACAACCATAAAGCAGTTGTGAGGATTTCTCGGGTTAACAGGGTATTATTGCAAGTTTTTTAAGAATTATGTGAGAATAGCAGCACCTCTAACAACATTATTGAAGAAAGATGCATTTTCATGGACTCCTAAAGCCACTAAGGCCTTTGAACATCTTAAAGAGGCAATGTGGCTAGCACCGGTCTTAGGTATGCCAAACTTCACAAAAACATTTATTGTGGAATGTGATGCCTCAAGAAATGAAATTTGTGTTGTTTTAATGCAAGAAGGAAGACCCATTGCTTTGAAAGTCATCCAATCAAAGGAAAGTATTTACAGAAATCTATTTATGAGAAGGAAATGTTGGCAATACTACATGCACTAAAGAAATGACGACCTTACCTAATGGGAAGACACTTCAAGGTAAAAATTGATCATGATAGTCTTAAACACTTTTTGGAACAAAGACTATCTTCAAAAGAGCAACAAAAATGGGTCATAAAGATGTTGGCTTATGACTTTGAAATCATCTACAAAAAAGGGAAGCTAAATGTTTTTGCAGATGCATTCTTAGAAAGGATGAAGAGGTGGAAGAAATGCTTTGTGCCATTTCTATTATCCAACCAGATTGGATAACTGAAGCAAGGGATGAATGGAAGAAGTACGAAGAAGTGTGGACACTCATTCAAAAGTTGTAGCAAGATCCTAGTACATCTGATACATTTAGTTGGAAAAATTATTCTTTATGGTACAAAGATCGCTTATATATTTCCAAGAATTCCCAACTAAAACAAAAGATTCTTTTGGAATTGCATACTTCTCCTTTAGGAGGACACTCAGGATTTTTAAAAACTTACCACAGGGTGAAAAAATAATTTTTTTTGGATGTCCTTAAATATGATATTCAAAAGTTTGTGGCAGAATTTTTGGTTTACCAGCAAAATAAGGTTGAGACAATTAAGACCCCGAGTCCTCTAAAAACTTTATCCATTCCAAGTCAACGTTGGGAGGAGATTTAAATGGATTTTACCATAGGTTTACCTAATTCGAAAGGAAAGAGTGTCATCATGGTTGTAGTTGATAGACTTACCAAGTATGCACACTTTTGTGCATTATCTCATCCATTTAAAGAAAGTATAATTGCTACTGCATTTATGGAAACAATTCAAAATCTACATGGAAACCCAAAGATTATTGTAAGTGACAGAGATCCCATTTTTACTGTGAATTTTTGGACAGAATTATTTTATTGTTTGGGTACTTAAATAGCTCATAGCTCATCTTATCATCCTCAATCTGATGGTCAAACAGAGATAGTGAATAAATGTTTGGAAGGATATCTTCGTTGTTTTGTATATGATAAGAAAACACAATGGGTCAAGTGGTTACCTCTCGCTGAATGGTGCTATAACACTTCTTTCCATACTGCACCAAAAATGATCCCATTTATGGCACTTTATGGATATCATCCACCGTCCATCACATCTTCTTTAAGAGAAAATTATAACATTCAAGCAGTGGAAGATCACATTGAGCATCAACAAGAAGTTCTCCAACTCTTAAAGGATAACCTAAATTTGGCAAAAAATCGAATGAAACAACAGACATATCAACATCGTAGCAAGAGAATTTTTTATGTAGGAGACTGGGTATTATTTTTGCCTACAACCATACAACAAATGTCCCTCAAACAAGCTTAGAAGGATAATAAATTATTGCCAAAGTAATATGGTCCTTACAAGGTGTTGCAAAAGATTGGTACTATGGCATACAAATTAGAGCTTCCTGCTTCTTCGCGATTACATCCAGTTTTTCATGCTTCATTCTTAAAGAATGTTATAGGGGACAAACTTCCAGTTCAAACAATATTGCAATAAATTGATGAGGAAGGAAAAATCATATTTGAACCTGAAGCAGTCATGGAAACAAGAACTCGACGACTACGAAATCGATCAATTTCAGAGTATCTCATCAAGCGGAAGAACTTACACACTGAATATTCTATATGGGAGGATGAGAATTTTATACGGAAGCATCCGGAGCTACTCAAGCGTTGAGGACAACACTTTTTTGAAGGAGAGGGGTGTTGGTGTCCCGTGTTTTTATAGTTTGGAAAATCAAAAGACAAGGCAACATCAGAACCAATCTTTAGAGTTCCAGGATCTAGTCCTCCTGTTCTCAGAGAAGGATCTCTCAAATTTTTGTTTGCAAATATTTATCTTGTGTGCTTTGAGTATTGGTTTTAGACTAGTTATTAAGTGCAAGTGTTTGTTTTTTTGTTTGGTTTGATTGATACAGCAGAACATGAAAGGTCTAGGAAAGATATATAGAATAGAGAAACAACTGGTTCATTGGGCAATGGAGTCAAGAAGAGGTCATAACATACTCATCAATGGATATGGGATATCAGAGGGAAAATCTAACTTGGCCACAGGATCCTTTGGTTTTGGAATGAGATGGACATCAATGATTTGGAAAGAGAAGTTTAATTCTCAAAAAAAGGGAATTTGAAAGCACAACTTGAACAATAAAGAGCTATTTGGTAGACAAGGCTAACCATGAATTCTACAAATCACAGCTTTAGGAAAATAATGATTTCAAAACAACTTTTAAAATGAAATCTAAGATTCGGGGAACACCCTATTTCCTCAAAGATTTTATTTCAAATGACTTAGAAAACATAAAAGATTCACTGATAATTGCAGTCATAGAAGAGGGAACACCTAACACATCTATGATCACAACTATAAAAGACCTTTAAGACAACTGTTTAAACAAGGACAAAGGGCAAGATCAGAATAGACCTCCTTGACTTACTGTAAACAGAAATACTTCAAAGGGAGACTTCAATAACAGCTTTTAAGTGGCAACAGACAAGCATGGAGAACCATAAATCATCCTGAAACCAACTGTTGGAACTATTAAGGAAATAAACAAGCATGAGGACTAAAGAGAGAGATTAAAGACTCTAAAATACCTCAACAGAAGAAAACATGAAATAGGGAAGGATGAACAGGTCTAAGGTGCTTCCAGGAGTCATTTCTTAGCCTAAAACTTTCAACCTACTATAGTAAGAAATTATGGAACAAAATGAAAATAGGAGAAAACAATAAATAGTTCATAATACTTCACCAATATCCAAGCTCATGGATCCAATGATAGAGCCTTCTCAAGAACAAGTATGCAACAACATCATCATGGCTTCCAAGACTTCAATTTGTTCTTCAACTTCAACAGACTATGTATTATTTCAAAGAGTTTCAATATTACAACTTGTGATCAACCAACAACCAACAGTATCTCATCTTCTACAGAAGTATTTATAGAAGAATGAAGAGGTGAGATCTGATAAAGATCTCCCAAGGAAATTAATACAGACTAATGACTTCTCGGCCTGCGAGGGGCTTGATGGAGATGTTTACAGGTGTGTTATTGTATTTAACTGATTTACATTTATGAATTAATCTCGGTGGGAGCTTTTGTTGACTTTGAGGCTCTATTTTATGTTAAAGTAACTCTGCTGATATTTTTTGCATTAAGTTCCTATGGAAAAATTAATTCTTCGGCTGCGTTTGAGGCAAATATCTTCGCTTGATCAATAAATTCGACCTATGTTTGAATAATTTGAGGCACAGGTGGCTTTTTGGTAGCTGGGAGGAATCAATTCGCCTCAGATGTGGTAGTGGAGGCCTTTCTTTCTGATAAACACTTATGATTTTCTTTAACTGTGTTTTAATTTTGCGGATTAGTCTTTTGATAATCAATCTTAGTCGTGATCCCCGCAAATCTGTCTTCAATCTTCTGTTCTGCTGTGTTCTGTCTTCAACACTAATACTCTTTTAATTGTGATTTAAAATCACTATGTCTTGTTGATGTGCAGGCCGCGCAGGGCTCATATGGCATCAATGCCTCATGAAACATTGACGAAACGTGGAGAATCAACCCATGTGTTGTACATATCTACCCCCGCCTA
>JAXQQM020085013.1:0-22089 GCA_034641835.2 Pinus albicaulis | reverse complement strand
TTGATATGACAGAATTTTATGGGTGGCTAACAGCACCTCTCGTTGTACCACGAAGAGAGAGAACCATGCCTCACGGCTCCTTGATCGTATCCTGACAAAATCTACAAACATTTTCGTTTGCCTTAACGTCCGATTAAAAAGTGGTAGTCCACAATTTTTGTATTGATCGCGTGCGGCAGCGGAGTTTAAAAGAAGCCGACACCGTTTTTTACTTAAAAACAAAAGTCAACCAAACGAGTTTTCTTTTTGGTACGTGAGCCCTTTTAAAAAGGTTTCGTATTTTTTCAAGTTCGTAAGTCACGTGGGTGGCTTATTTCATCTTTTTTGGGAAGTCAAAAATACGTGGAGAGCTTTTTAATTTATTAAAAAGTTTTATATAAGTTCTACAGCAAGAGCTTTATTCCTATTTTTTTGATTTTTTTTATATAAAGTTTTTTTATATAAAAATAAAAAAAATCTTTTATATAAATAAAAAATCAAAGGTGTTTTATAAAGTTTTATACAAATAAGAAAAAAAAACTTTTTTTTCAAACCTAGGGTTTTATTGAAAGAGATTTTTTTTTAAAGGAGCTTAGCAAAGACTTTATAAAAAAGAGAAATTTAGGGTTTTTTATCAGAGAAAGGAAATTTTTTTTTTTGAGGCAAGATGGCCACATCAAATTTTCAGCCACAACTTCTTTCTTTCACTGGGAAAGATTACAATCTGTAGGCTATTAAAATGGAGACTGTGTTAAAAGCGCATGATGTATGGGATCATGTCAAGTTTGGGTTTGCAGAACCTCAAGATGATGCAGAGGAATGAACCCTCAGTAATGCAGAGAGGGAACAATGGAAGAAAGACAAGCAGAAGAATGCGCAAGCATTGCTTCTTATCCAGCAGGGAGTGGACCGAGCAGTGTTCCAGAAGATCATGATAACCTCGTCAGCAAAGGAGGCATGGGAAACTTTGACAACAAGCTATCAAGGTATGGCCAAAGTTAATATTGTTAAAATGCAGAATACTAGGAGAGACTTTAAAAGTCTGCAGATGAAGGAGACAGAGGACATTGATTCCTTTGTGAATAGGGTCATGTCTGTCGTCAATCAGTTAAAAATCTATGGTGAAGATGTTAAAGATCGAACTGTGATTGAGAAGGTTCTTCGATCTTTGTTTACCAAGTTTGATGTTGTGGTAGCAGCCATAGAAGAAGCGAAGGATTTGGAAAAACTGACAGTTGATGAGTTGATGGGATCCCTTCTATCACATGAAGCAAGGATAGACAGAAATAAGGATTCCACTCTAGAAATCGCCTTCAAAAGTCAAGTTTATATTTCAAGAGGTCGAGGTAGAGGTCGATCGAGAGGCAGAGGATGAGACAACAACTATGGTGGTCACAAAGATGGTTGAGAAGAGCATGAGCATCAAAGTGGAAGCAGCAGCAGCAGAAGCTTTCATAGCAATCAAAGGTCTGACAAATCAAAGGTAAAATGCTATTACTGCAATATATTTTTTCATTATGCTCATGATTGTAGGAAGAATATTGTTGATCAAGGCAATCAAAGAGCTAATGTTAGTACAGATAATACTGACTCTATGTTTCTAGCATGCAACACCATGCATGCACCGTTTGATAAGGTCTGGCTATTAGACATTGGTTGCAGTAACCACATGACAGGCAACAATAATTTGGTTTCCGATTTGGATGTCTCAGTGAAGACAGAGGTAAAGTTGGGGACTGACAAGACTGTGGATATAGATGGCAAAGGAGTGGTCAACATTGTGACCAACGGTAGGGGGAGCCAAAGACCATATCAGAGGTATACTATGTCCCTGGACTCAAACACAATTTGATTAGTGTTGGTCAATTGACATAGAAATGATACAAAGTTATCTTTCAGGGGAAACAATGTGTTATTTACGACAAATCCCCAAGAAAAAAACTAATTGCAAAGGTGCAGATGACGAGGAACAAACTCTTTCCTCTAATTATGAACTACAATGATCATGTTAGTTCTTTTACAACTTCATTATCTGATGATTACTGGTTATAGCACTTTCGGTTTGGACACTTGCATTTTTCCGATTTAAGATTGTTGCAGCAGAAACAGATGGTGAGAGGTTTACTTCCCATCAAAGAACCTGCTAACACTTGCGAGTGTTGCATCTTGGGAATGCAACACCGTGAAAATTTTCCGAAAGGAGTTTCTTATAGAGTAAAGAAACCACTTGAATTGGTGCATACCGACTTGTGTGGACCTATGAGGACACATTCGATTGGTGGAAGCTGTTACTTCCTCACTTTTATTGATGATTATAGTAGGAAGACTTGGGTTTACTTTTTGAAGCAGAATTCTGAAACTTTTGCAAAGTTCAAAGAGTTTTGTTATCACAAAATATGACCCCGATAGGCTGCTACCCCGATAGGCTATTGATCAAGTAGACTTTGAGTAACTCTTTCAAACAAATCTTTTGGCCGAGGCTTAGCCTCCTCAACCCGAGAGGGCTCTCTCAATAGGTTTAAGATTTTTTGATTAATTATTAGATGGCTAACTCTAGGAATAAAAGGATAAAATGTATAACTCGGTTGAATCAAATATTAGCAAATATCTATTGGGCTATGGAGTTAGAAAAGTCTTCATCAAAACATCATGATCTCGTTAAACATGGAAGCGAAGGCACTTGGAGTCTAGGTTGATAAGTGAAAACAGTAACATAGTGAATAAGTACAGTTTACAAGCATCTGAAGGAAGTTAGAGAATTATTCAATGAATTATAAGTAACACATGCTCATACCACTACAAATAGATATTTGAAAAAGGCCATAGTAACATCAAACACATAAACCCTTTGTGAATCTTGAGTAGTAAAACTGATCTCTGTATTAAGTTGAAAAATATCCAGTAACATACAATAACACAACTTCTTTGCTAATGAAAATGCCAACCCATTAGAATTCTACCTCATGCTCTATATATAGCATTTAAAATCTAGTATTCCATGATCCTCCACTAGAGAATTTGAATTCATAGTGTTTGACACCTTTCCTAATCATGAAACATGATATTTATTACAAATTGACAGCTAGAACCCTAATGAGCAGTCCTATTTCAAATAGGAATAAAAATATTTAATTTTCTTCCTAACAACCTTATCTAATATTTATTTCATCCTTTGCCACCTGCAATCCCATGAGGTCAAATTTTGATGTTGTCTTCAACTTTGAGGTAACCCTGTTGTTGATGACCCAAACTGTCCTAGAAATCAGGAGACAGATTTCCTATTTTTCAGCCCTTTGATTCCTTTATCTGTTTTGAGCATTTTAACCATTAATGAATCCTATATACATGTGTCATGTTGTCAAAAATTCACCATATATCTTCAAACCTCCAGCTGTGCAAAAACTAGACTTCGAATAATGTAAAACGACAAAGGATAAACCTACGCTACAAAAGCAGCTCAGTTTCGTAGCGCAGTGTTTTGCTCCCTTTTTCAATTAGATTTTGACTTGTTTTCTTCAATGAAACCTTCACATACCATTTGTACACTCCTACCAGCTATTTCAAATCAAAGTTGATCAAACTTCCCCCAAAACTTGATGTGAAAATGTGCTAGAAGACTGCTTCAACAGTTGCAAGTTATTCTTGTTTTTTCCCTAAACATTAGGTCTTGGGACATAGCCTTTATATTTTCCTCCAAAATTTATTTTGATAAACTGAAGGATACTTTTGGATACCAATTTTTCTTGAACACAAACCTCTCTTTTTTTTTTAAATACCTCTCCTACTGCCCAGAAAATGTCTTTGAACAACATCTGTAAAACTGGAAAATTCTGATTTTTGAAAATATGGCTTCAAAGAAAGCCTTGTATCTCCCAACTAGTAACACTTGCGAGAAAATTGAGATAGGTTATTGTATCGGGATATTTTATGAAGAGAAACCTCCTTCTGAATTCTAAAATACCTTTTCTTGTGGCCATAAACTGATCTTTAAGTGAACTACTAAAACCAAACAGCAGAGTTTTTCTCTCAATGACTTTCAACAATTTCGTAGCACAAGTTGAGTCATCAATTTCTTCCACCTCATAATGAATTTCAAGAAATTGAAAGATTTTTTTGTAGTTAGGTATGTTAGGAAGAAAAACCTCTTTCATTTTTAAAAAATTCGTTTTCAGTTGCCCATAAACCTCCTTGTAAATTTACTACTAAAACCAGAAAACAGAGTTTTTTTGATGAAAAAGGTTGCTTCAGCAATTTCGTAGCGCGCTACGAATATAGCAGCATTTTCGTAGCGCAAAACTGGTTTTTTACACTGGCTGCAATACGAAAACATGGTTTCGTGGCTTATTGCAAAAAAAAAATTCATAAGTTTAAAAACCTAACTTCTAAATGGATGATGGGACCTTTAAACCATGAAATGAGACTTCTAAACTTAATTTGGAAATGGAAACGATAAATTTGAGACTTCAACCCTATCACTTACCCCTTTAAGCATGAAATGACTTAAAACCTATTTAATACCATGACTAGAAACAAGGTAAACTTTCAAAGTTTAGAAAAAAATTTAAGGTGATAACAGTGGCTCCACTTAGGATAGTGTGCCCCTATGGTACACTAAGAACTGGTAGCTCTAGTGCTGCTATCCATCCTTTAGAAAAAAAATTCTGAAATTTTTCCAAGTTTCCCATCAAAATTTTAATGGCCTTCACCTCGGGCTTAAGCTTGATGATTTCTGCAAGAAGCACTCAAACTGTACCTACTGAAAAATGCTCAGTCAACCTTGAGCTTATTTCACATTCCTAACTACCCTATCAGCTGCAATCTCCATTTGTAGCTCAAGGAACATGAAACTTCCAATGAAACCAGTCATTGATCTGATCTAATATTTGAAGCTCTTGATTGCGCTTGAACCCAAAGTAAACATGATATTGAGATGACCAATGCCCCTGAAAATGTATCTGATCTTCATAATAAAAATGAAACTGAAACACTGGAGAGTAAAACTCTTCCATGTATTCAGCTATAGGGTCAAAGAAGACCTGATCAATTTGATGATCTTCATAACTTTCTGTAACTTCAAATAACTGATTCTCGGCCACACAAGATTTATTTTGTATGGTTTCCAACTGCTTTTCAAACTGATTTTCAAAAACAATGTATTCTTCCTCAAACTCAAAGGAGTAAGGTGGCAGCACCCTCTCTTTGTTTTCTGGCATAAAAATCAATTGAAAAGACTGATCTTGATTATGAATACTATGAGATTGAATTTTATCTTTTGAAACTTGAATGTCCTTTTCAATGTTCTCTGCAACTTCATCCACAAACTGAATCTTATCTTCTGACTTGCACTCAAATGATTTCAGATTAGAAGACAAGGATAAAGAAAAATTTTCACCCACTTCTTCATTAATGTAATCATCATTTGATGTAGGCTGATGCAAGAAATGACATGAAGAATCAACTTTTTCCTGTACCTGAGGATTGTAGCAAGCATTTTCCAATATTTCCTCTTGTTGTTTGAAATGATTCTCATACTCCTGATGATCAAAGGATTGACAAGTCTGCTGCAAATTTTCCTCAAACTCAAAGGATGTGACATGATTTTCATAAGTAAATTTTTGTTGGGTTTCATTTGCATCCAAGGGAGATGTTACCCTTTCTTCTTGGTGTTATTCTTGGTGATGAAAGGTATTTTCATGAAGGGCCTCTAAAATTTCTTCATCCATGAACTGATCATCTTCATAACAATTCTCCAAATATTCAATAAAACTCACAGAATGTTTATAGCAATTTTTGACCAGCAATAAGTAGGGATGACACTCTTTATACATCTCATAAAATGCATCATGGAAATCAGCAAGAGAATATAATGAACCATTTGGCAAACTTTCATACCAAGACCATGTTTTTCCTTCTAAAGTGGTCATAAACATCTTCATGAGACAATCTTCAGGAAACTAAACCTTAAGACTATATACATGCATATGGAACCTAACCAAATGAAGAGCAACATTGTCTTTCTTTTCATCTTTAAATATTGGAAGATCATCTAACCATTCAACCTTTGGCATAGGATTTGGAAAACCAGGGATATGAGACCGATTCATAGGGGCATACCTGGCATTCATTCTTGCAATGGAACTCATCTTGAAACTTCATCAAGCTACTGATCTTTAAGCAATGGAGTCACCTTCCAATTTGATTATTTGATGTGTGGAGTCGCCAAGGTAGTGCTGCAGCCTCTAACAGATTCTGAGCTCTTGCTACCTTTAGAAGTTCAACTTCTTGATTTCGGGAATGAATAATCTTCAGGCTCCCGGCATACGCACCAAAATGTTATCACAAAATCTAACCCTAATAGGCTGCTAATCAAGTAGACTCTGAGTAACTCTTTCAAACCAATCTTTTGGCTTAGGCTTAGCCTCCTTAACCTGAGAGGGCTCTCTCAATAGGTTTATGATTTTCAATTAATGATTAGATGGCTAACTCTAGAAATAAAAAAGGACAAAATGTATAATTGGTTGAATCACAGATTAGCAAATACTCATTGGGCCATGGAGTCAAAGTAGTCTTCAACAAAACATCACAATCAGTGAAACATGGAAGTCAAGGCACTTGGAGTCTAGGTTTATAAGTGAAAACAGTAACACAGTGAATAAACACAGTCTACAAGCATGTGAAGGAAGTTAGAGCATTATTCAATGAATTCTAATTAACACATGCTCATACCACTACAAATAGGTATTTGAAAAAGGCCATAGTAATATCAAACACATAAACCCCTTGTGAATCTTGAGTAGTAAAACTGATCTCTGTATTAAGTTGAAAAATATCCAGTAACATACAATAACACAACTACTTTGCTAATGAAAATGCCAACCTTATTAGAATTCGACCTCATGCTCTATATAGAGCATTTACAATCTAGGATTCCATGATCCTCCACTAGAGAATTCGAATTCATAGTGTTTGACACCTTTCCTAATCATGAAACATGATATTTATTACAAATTGACAGCTAGAACCCTAATGAACAGTCCTATTTCAAATAGGACTAAAACTCTTTAATTTTCTTCCTAACAACCTTATCTAATATTTATTTCATCCTTTGCCACCTGCAATCCCATGAGGTCAAATTTGGATGTTGTCTTCAACTTTGATGTAACCCTATTGTTGATGACCCAAACTGTCCTAGAAATCCGGATACAGATTTCCTGTTTTTCAACCCTTTGATTCCTTTATCTGTTTTGAGCATTTTGACCATTAATGAATCCTGTATACATGTGTCATGTTGTCATAAATTCACCATATATCTTCAAACATCCAGCTATGCAGAAACTAGACTTCGAATAATGTAAAAGGACAAAGGATAAACTTGCGCTACGAAAGTAGCTCAATTTCGTAGCGCAGTGTTTTGCTCCTTTTTTCAATTAGCTTTTGACTTGTTTTCTTCAATGAAACCTTCACGTGCCATTTGTACACTCCTACCAGCTATTTCAAATCAAAATTGATCAAACTTCCCCCAAAACTTGATGTGAAAATGTGCTAGAAGACTGCTTGAACAGTTGCAAGTTATTCCTGTTTTTTCCCTGAAAATTAAGTCTTGGGACAGAGCCTTTATCTTTTCATCCAAAATGTATTTTGAGAAATTGAAGGAGGCTTTTGGAGACCAATCTGTCTTGAACAAAAACCTCTCTTGGTTTTTTGAAATATCTCTCCTACTGCCCAGAAAATGTCTTTGAACAACATGTGTAAAACTGAAAAATTCTGATTTCTGAAAATATGGCTTCAAAGAAAGCCTTGTATCTCCCAACTGGTAACACTTGTGAGAAAAGTGAGATAGGTTATTGTAGTTGGAGATTTTATGAAGAGAAACCTCCTTCAAAATTCCAAAATACCTTTTCTTGTGGCCAGAAACTGATCTTGAAGTGAACTACTAAAACTAGAAAGCAGAGTTTTTCTCTCAATGACTTTCAACAGTTTCGTAGCGCAAGTTGAGTCATCAATTTCTCCCACCTCATAATGAATTTGAAGAAACTGAAAGAGGTTTTTGTAGTTAGGTATGTTAGGAAGAAAAACCTCTTTCAGTTTTAAAAAATTCGTTTTCAGTTGCCCATAAACCTCCTTGGAAATTTACTACTAAAACTGGAAAACAAAGTTTTTTGATGAAAAAAACTGCTTCAGCAGTTTCGTAGCACGCTACGAAAAAAGCAGCGTTTTCATTACGCAAAACTGGTTTTTTACACTGGTTGCGCTACAAAAACGTGGTTTCGTGGCTTATTGCAAAAACTTTTTTCATAAGTTAAAAAACCTAACTTCTAAATGGATGATGGGACCTTTAAACCATGAAATGGGACTTCTAAACTTAATTTGGAAATGGAAATGATAAATTTGAGACTTCAACCCTATCACTTACCCCTTTAAGCATGAAATGATTTGAAACCTATTTAAGACCATGACTAGAAACAAGGTAAACTTTCAAAGTTTAGAAAAATTTTTAAGGTGATAACAAGTTCAAAGCTTTGGTGGAGAACCAAAGTGATCAACAGATCAAGGTATTGAGATCGGATCGTGGTGGAGAATACGATTCGAAGGCATTCCATGAGTACTACAAACAACATGGAATCAGAAGACAGTTTACGACCAGATACACACCACAGCAGAATGGTGTAGCAGAGAGGAAGAATCGAACAATCATGAACATGACAAGGAGCATGTTGAAAGCAAGACACTTGTCTAATGAGTATTGGGAAGAAGCAGTTGCATGTGTTGTTTATGTGATAAACAGATCTCCTACAAAGAGCGTGATGAACAGAGTTCCAGAAGCAGCATGGTCAGGTATGTCTTGCAGTGTATCTCATTTCAAAGTTTTTGGATGTGTAGCCTATGCACATGTGCCTAAGCAAATAAGAGGCAAATTAGATGATCAAAGTGAAAAATGTATATTTACTGGTTATAGTGAGCAGTCAAAAGCTTACAAATTGTATAACCCTGTCACAAAGAAGACAATCATTAGCAGAGATGTTGTGTTCAAAGAACAAGAGTCATGGAATGGGACTGTAGACACACTAACCGATGCACAAACACCATTGATGGAGGATGATCTTGTAGAAGAAGAGGAGCAGCAAGAACCAAAAGAGCAGACACCAAACAGAGTCACACCAGCAAGGACTCCCAGATTTTCAGAGCAGCTTGGATCTTCAAGCAGATCCACAGATCAGAATTCTCCAAGCAGCGAATCAGGTAAGAAAAAGATGAGAAGTTTGAAGGATATTTATGATGATTTGGATGTTAGTTCAAATTTTGCATTGTTAGCATTCCAACCTTCTTCGTTTGAAGAAGCAATCAGAGATGACAATTGGGTGCAAGCCATGGATGAAGAGATGAATTCAATTGAAAAGAATGATACATGGGATTTGGTTGATTTACCAAATGATAAAAATCTCATTGGTGTGAAGTGGGTATACAAGACCAAAGTGAATGAGAAAGGTGAGATTGACAGATTTAAAGCAAGACTTGTAGCAAAAGGATTCTCGCAGCAACCGAGAATAGACTTTGGAGAAACTTTTTCTCCGGTCGCCAGATTGGATACTGTAAGAGCAGTTCTAGTGACAACAGCTCAGAACAAGTGGAAAGTATATCAGATGGATGTCAAATCAGCCTTCTTGAATGGAACTTTAGAAGAAGAAATTTATGTGCAGCAGCCTCCAGGTTATGAAGTTGAAGGACAAGAAGATAAAGTTTACATATTGAAGAAAGCGCTCTATGGACTGAAGCAAGCACCTAGAGCATGGTATAGCAGAATCGACAGTTATATGATCAAGAATGGATTTTGCAGAAGCAGCATTGAGCCTACCTTATACACAAAGGTAAATGAGCATGGAAAGATTTTGATAGTTTGCTTATATGTTGATGATATGATTTTTACAAGTGATCTTGAAATAGATGAATTTAAAGCAGCCATGATGAAAGAATTTGAGATGACAGATCTAGGTCTCATGAAATATTTTCTTGGCATTGAAGTTGAGAAATCTAAAAAAGGCATTTTTATTTGTCAAAATAAGTATGCAACAGATTTGCTGAAAAGATTCAGGATGGATAATTCCAAACCTGTACCTACACCAGTTGCAACAGGTACAAAGTTGAGTAAAGATGATGAAGGGGCAGATGTCAATCCAACTCTATTCAAAAGATTGGTTGGCAGCCTCATGTATCTCACAGCAACAAGACCAGATATTATGCAGGGAGTGAGTTTGATTTCCAAATTCATGGAGACTCCAAAAGACACACATTGGAGTGTTGGAAAAAGAATTATGAGATACATAGCAGGAACCAGAGATTATGGCATAATGTATGCAAGTACAGAAAAGAAAGAATTGATTGGTTATACAGATAGTGATTTTGCAGGAAGTTTGGATGATCAGAAGAGCACATCCGGTTATGTTTTCCATCTCGGTTCAGGAGTGATAGCATGGGCATCTAAGAAACAGCCTATTGTTACACTATCATCAGCAGAAGCAGAATATGTAGCAGCAACTTCAGCAGCATGTCAAGCAGTATGGTTAAGAAGAGTATTGGATGGACTCAAGCAGAAACAACAAGGATCAACAACGATATACTGTGACAACACATCAACGATTGCACTATCCAAGAATAGTGTGTTTCATCAAAAGAGCAAGCATATTGATACTAGATATCACTTTATTCGAGAACTTGTGAGCAATGGAGAAGTTCACTTGAAGCCTTGTAGAACGAGTGATCAATTGGTTGATATCTTTACAAAGCCATTAGCAGTAGATTTGTTTGAGTTTCACAAAAGAAACTTGGGTGTTGTAAGCCTAGCTGAGACATAGACCAGCAGACATGTTTGAGTTGTCATGAGTTATGTTTTAGTTTAGCGGTCGTAATTAAGCGGGAGTGTTAAAATATATAATTACTTCCCACATGTAGAGTTAGACAAACAGTTAAATGAATCAATTGAGATGAGTTATAGATAGATTTGGTGAGTGAATTAGAGAGTGAGTTAAGCGAGTTTATCAAGTTCAGTTATGTGAGAGAGAGTGCATATCAATTAGGTTAAATACCCTTCACGGGTTCATTGTATTCAGTTAGAGATTTAGAGTGAGTAAGATTAATTGAAGAGCCGCATCTCATTGTTTCGTGTGTGACATATTTGTGTTAATTGTGTGATTGAATCCTCTGGCTATCCAACATCCTCGCACCTTTGTCGCCTCGTAAAACCGTTCGGCAGCATGGATGAGACTTGGGCCCACTCTTCGCCCGGACATCGAAGCACCCAAATAAAACCATAATCGCTCTCCTTGAGACCCATTGCTATTTCCTCTATTTGGCTTTTCGAGATAGGGTATAGGCTGCCGAACGAGACGTATATGACCGACTTGGGGGCCTTGTCGTGCAGCCATTGTGTGCAGTCCATCTCTACCCGAGAGCTGGTCCCGACAACGGAGTCGCGAGGATCTGAGAGGTCAAGGTACGCCGAAGGGAGCAATGGCCCCACGCAGTATACTCGCAATTTCTCCCACAAAGCCTCCACCACATGACCTTCTATGCCTTGGAAGGAATTGGCTACAACCCAATCTGCTTCCCTGACTGTTTGAAAACAACGAGCAACCACTCTGGCGATTACATCACCTGAGCTTCGTTTTAACACCGAGGGAAGATCTGCGAGCTGTAAAGGGGTCACGCCTGGAATGTGGATTACCGATTCCGTCTGACGTTCCGCTGCAAAACAACATGAAGAACAAATTATTAGAACATTGAGAAAAAGGGGGAAATTACCCGTGAATATGAATAGGGAAATCACCTAAATACGAATCGTAAGTGATGGAAAAGACCGAGACATTCTGCGTCCAGAAGGAAAGGGACAGCAGGCGCAGCTTCTTGGCGAGAGGCACTGCCCAGCCGAGGAAAGTATCAGCGACAATGCAGGAGACGGGGGTTGCACTGGATTGATTGAGATTGTTTATGAGCTCCTCTACATGGCTTTCCATTTTATCCAGCGACTGACAAAACTCTTGGAACTTGTTCCATCTCTCGAACTCGCCGGGAAGGCAATCGGGTATAGCCACCAGGCGAATGTGGAGGCCAAGATTTCGAGCGTGGGCGAATGCATCCACACCGTGCCCCAAATGGGCCTCTGTGATTATTTGATGCCATGACTTTGTGAGGACAAAAGTGATGGAAATGCCCTTGGAGGCGAGCTTCTTTGCGAGCTGCATCATGGGATTGATGTGGCCTTGCCCAGGCACCGGAACCACTACGGCATGAATACCAGTTTTGCCTTCACACTGATCGTCCATCTCTATCTGTCTACACCAATTTTCCCTTTCGTTTCGTTTCAATGTTCATTATTTTATAATGTCTCACAGAGCCGTGCTAAGCAGAGATTCATTATTTTATAACGTCT
The DNA here is from genome assembly GCA_034641835.2 of Pinus albicaulis. Taxonomy (NCBI): domain Eukaryota; kingdom Viridiplantae; phylum Streptophyta; class Pinopsida; order Pinales; family Pinaceae; genus Pinus; species Pinus albicaulis. The sequence goes on along the minus strand of JAXQQM020085013.1, from coordinate 9,686 downwards.
CACAGTGCCGTGCCGTGCTAAGCAGAGATTCATTATTTTATAACGTCTCACAGTGCCGTGCCGTGCTAAGCAGAGATTCATGGATGTCTGCAATCAAACAGGGATTTCTACCTGCTCCATGATTTCAGAGTACTATATTACTCCGTACCCCACTCACCCCACCCATCCCAATAAATATTTTGCACCTGCCCAAGACTTGTATTTTTTCAATAAAAAAATTGCATGCAAAGACTCTCAGATTTTTCCTTGTAGAATGGCAGGTTAACCCACCTACCATTAGTCAAACATACTATTCCTCAAAATTCCTCTTTGCATTTAGGTTAAATTTCACTCGGATTTCTGGAAATTTCATTGAAAAATGTAACTAGTTAAAATATATATATATATATATATATATATATATATATATGTTAAAAAACAAGTTACTAATAACAAATATTGGTTAAGATAAGAATGAATTGTCATAAGTTCCATAGTGAAACAGGTAGTTGGGAAGTTCTGAAAACACTATGGGTGGAAAGGATCTGCCATATTTGTGAGAATATGAACATCGAGGATGAAATTCACTTCCTCTTAGTGTGCCCTGCGTACATCTACATTAGATCTCAGTTTCATAATCTTTGTTGCAATACCGACCTTCTTAGTCTTTTAACATGTCAAAATTATAGTGACCTCGAGGATGCTTCTCTCCAAGCAAGATAATTTTAAAAAACAAACTAAATAATTCATCCCATTATTAATATACCCCATTTTATGTTTTTTTCTTTTTCTTTTAAATACAAATTTTGGCTTTTGTCATAAAATTTAAATTTTAGAATAAAAACGTAATGCCCAATCCTAATATCATACTAATGTGTATTGAGACAATATTTCAAGTATGGAAAAAGAATATTGTGAATTTAGAGAAATTGAACCATCCACCAAAGTCACTTAATGCATAATCCTAATATCATACTATCTGTATTGAGACAATATCTCAAGAATGGAAAAAGAATATTGTGAATTTAGCGGAATTGAACCATCCACCAAAGTCTATGGAGGAAGATGTTTAGAATACAAGTAAAGGGTTTAATTGTGCATCAAATATCATTACATTATGGACAAAATAGAGATGGTAGATAATATCAACAAAAAAGGACAAAGGGAAGCCTTTGAACTTTCCTAATATATTTAATGAATTAGTAATTGTGTAATTTATCTTTTGTCAAAGGATCTTGGATCTTGGCTTAAGTAGGTTGGTGAATAGTTTTTTTTCTCAACTACATGTAATTGTGTATTTTAACTTGAGTAGGTTGGTGATTAGTTTGTTTTCTCACCTACATGGGTCCAAGTCTATGGAGACATGTTGTAATCTGTTTGTTAGTAGTTTGTATGAAATATATGTATTAGTGTAATAGTGGCAATTCTCCTCCAAAAATTCTTATTCCAATTTTAAGAAAATGATATAATTTATTTTACAATAAAATTTACATTTTTTTATTATAAATACTAAATATTAATAAAATTAGTTTAAATACAATTTAAGAAAACATTTTATAATAAATTATTAACATTTTTATTAAAAATATTTAAATTAAATAAAATTGAATAAAATAACACATAAAAATAAATAACAAATATGTGATATTGTTTGTTTAAGTTAATTGGGACATCAACATATTAATGCATAAATTTGTTTTTTCTTAAGTTTTTCCATAGGCATGTTAAACCATGACTTTATTTGGATATTATGGCTACTATGACATGCACTACTTTTGTATTATCTATTTTGTATTATTTTGTCAATTGAGGTGAAAGTGTAGCTGCCCAATTCGATTCAATATGATCAAGAGATGGAGAGTAAATTTAGTGCACAAATGACACAAATCAAAAGGTTAAGGCTCTAAATACATTACTAATAGCATCTTGTACGATGAATATACTAAATCGAAGCACCACAAGAACTACAAAAATCACCAAAAGAGAGCAAGGAATTACCAGTGAGTCATATATGATGGCATAGAGCATGAGTTTCACTTTGATAATTTATTCCCATGTGCAACAAGAAGTTTAAAAATATTATGGAAGGGACAAGCAAACAACAATATAAAGAAGCAACAATGATGGTACGTATGATACCAAGGTTTCATAAATATTTGAGTGTATAATGTAATTATTGCACAATAAGAGTCCAATCAACTATATTGAAAACGAGTAGTTTATAATGCAACTTTTTGGAAAAGTCGGCCACCGAAAAGCGTTTTTTTATCTGACTAACGCGATGTCACCTGACCTGTGTCACCCGCAGTCCATCGGTGTTAATCTCTACTCCCTCCTCTCTGGCGTTCGACCGCCCGCTCCATTAACTCACTCCCTCTGCCAACCTCTTGTTCAAATTTCATAAAATCCTCCCCTCACCATACTCTTCCACAACTCCTTTGTATCCTATGTAGCCCCTATTACGGCAACCAAAGAATAATACAGACACTTTCTAGGTCATTTTTCACCTGTTAAAGCACATCAGCTGCATACCGGGTCCCAATGCACTCTCACATGTTCAGACAAATCAGACAATGGAGAAGGTACCACTCATTTTCTCATACGAATCAAAAAATATATGTAAGATATCATCTGCCTGTAAATGTTTCCCGACTGATTTTATTCTCACGGGATCCATGTCTGCCAACCTGGATCACTGCAGATAAATGATAGTGCAGAGAAATAACAATGTTGATAGATTGAGATGGATTAGGTGGAGGACCTTATGATATAAATTTACAACCTTGTTGTTGTGTAATAAAATTGGGGCATTGAATTGAAATGCACAATCAAAGAAAACATATTTCCTTTAAGCTTCCATTGCCATGTGTCTCATATAGTTCAATAAGGTCGATTTGTGAAATATTTGGCTAAACTACTTATCAATTATAATAATAAAGGAGTATATTCTAACCGACCATAAACTTGAGAATTTGGTTTAATATATATGGCTGCTAGAGGAAGAATATATGAGAAATAAAGGATACGATGTCTACTCTGCCTCTTGAATACTGATTAAAATAGGTGCTTTAGAATGAGATTCTTAATTTTACTGAATTGTGAAAAGAAAGAAGGAAAAATTTCATTGGTTTGAAATTTTGAAATCAAGAAAAAAACAAGTAGTTTATCATTGGAAGTGGGGGTTTAATAGTTAATTATCCCTATCTTATCCTTAATCCACTTGGCTTATCATCCTCGTATGTATGAACACTGGTTATCAAAGTATGCATGAATAGTAGAATCCATATTCATTTTGGAATGGAAGATATCATTATATGCAAGTCCAATGTTCATTATTAGTTGAAGCCAATCTCAGAGAGTTGCAAAAAAGAAAAATAAAAAACCAATAGGAAAACATACACAACAATCAATAACACTGATTTTACACCTCAAAAAGGAGTAGTTGATAATGGACTATTATTACATAGGACTTGGACCGTCCAACAACTAACTTAATCGACTCATATGCCTTGAGGTCATTCCCTTGCCAATTTATACCATTTAATTACTCTCTGAAAAGAATCTTGAGGTTTTGAAACTCCTTTGGAAACCTATACCTTGGAAACCTTATCTTGCATGGAAAAATTCCGATAAGAAACAAATATTGATCTTCCACCTCATCCATGCTCTTGGGTTGCTTGCATCTATAATTTCCATCACCTCTATGAGGTACCTCTTATGGTTAGCTTAGCTCCAACATTAAATACTAATCAATTCATGCGAGGACATATTTATTGGCAAAGTTTATCAATGTTGACTTAGTATTATGGGTTTATTAAGACTATGTTGTGTGCTTTCAATCCAAAATTGCTTTTCCGTTACACATGTTGCCGAATGTAGGTGTGGTACCCTCTTTGGAACTTGTAATGCGTTTTCTCTAAGATACCAATTAGGGTTAATGACTTTTAGGTTATTGCAACTCCATAAATATAAAAATAAAAATCCAAAAAATGGATTTGGGTTGATGTGGACTTGAAATTAAGCATCTTAAGAAATTATGGACCCACTTAGGTGTTAGTACCCTCAAGTGAACCTGTAAATTTAAGAAATAGCCCAAGTGAGTGTCTGAGGGGTCAAAGTGAGCCAAACTAGTGACTAAGATCTAAAAATCGAGCAAAAATAGATATTGACCAATGATCCTACCTAAGAAATAAAAAACCTTACAAGTTCACATATCTAGAAAAAGATAGGGGTATTTATGTAGAGAATCAAAGTCTCATTCTTAATCCACTTGGCTTACCATCCGTATATGTATGGACACTCGTTATCTAAGTATGCATGTATAGTAGAATCCATATTCATTTGGGAATGGAAGATATCATTGCGTGCAAGTCCAATGTTCATTATTAGTGGAAGCTAATCTTAGAGAGTTGAAAAATAAAAAAGAAACAACCAATAGGACAATATAAAAAACAATCAGTAACATTGATGTTTCACCTAAAAAATAGAGTGACCAAACAAGGTGTGTTACAGTAAAAGCAATTTGTTCACTGGTAATGGAAAATAGTTAGCTTTGAACATAAATAGGATTTCACATAAGCATTATGATAATGCGAGCTCAAATTTTGAAACCGACACTTACAAACAGGGAAAAAAACCCATTGTCAAGCACCAATATCACATGGCCATAAAATATATGAAGTTATGTGATAATTATGAGGGAAAGTAACGTGTTATATGCAATTCAAATATACGAGCAGGATAGAAATAACAATCTTATATGATACAACCATCTTTGCAAGAAGGAAAAAACTCCAAGTGGGTCCAAATGAGGCTAGGTTCATGTCCTAGGTGACTTTCAGAGCATAAATACACCTCTTATAGCATGGAATCTTAGCCACAAAGATTCTAACAATGTTTCTTTAAAAATTAACAAAAAAACATAATCCTTACATTCTGAACAACAATATAGACCTTTTAATCGAAGTGACATATTGCTTCATTTTCATAAGATATTTTCCTTGAGAATGGTGATACGATAGTGAAAAAACTAGTATTTTATAAATATAATATTAGCTGAGGCTATTACAATCTATGCAAAAAGGCCAAAAAAGTGGACAACCTCATACTAAGCATCCTAGACCACTAGTATGTACATTCAAATAGACAAAAAAAAAAAAAGCGACCCTACCCTATAGTATAAAGTTTTAAACTATATGGTGACAAAAAGTGAGCAAAAATAGGATTGAAGTCCAAAGTTTTAGTGTCCAAAGGAATTAAACCAGATTAACCCCCTTAAGAGCAGCCAACTGTACTACATTTTGCATGCACAAAAAAATTGAGATTAGGTGCATCACTGCCCCACGCCATAACCACTTCTCGTCTATATATACTTGAATTGATCCCAAAACCTTGTCATAAGATCAAATTGTTATATGGCTTGGAAAAAACATCAGGTTTAAAAAAATCCGAGCTTCCCCTATTTTAGTTTTAAATAATCTTTGCTTCCTATACAAGGATTCTCAACCTGTCCTTCTTTGTCAATGCCTTATTGATTCTTGTGCCCTTTTCCGCATGGTTTTGGAAATTTTTTTAGATCCTGGTTCAGATTCTACTCGAAGCCCCTCCTTATTGCTAGCAGACCGTGCTTCTTCCTCATCGTTAATTAACAATGGTTCCTTTAGCTTGAGATTTAATTTAGCTTTCCAACCCAACCTCAGTTTGTTTGTGGGTCTAGTTTTTGGCCTCCTTGAGTATTCTTCTCCATGGTGAAATTATCCAACATCTTCAACCTTCTTTCCACCTTCTCCAATGGTTTCATCTTTCTTGTTATCCTGTACTTATGTTTGGTTTCCTCTAGTCCTCCTACTATAAACCCTAGGGCTTTTCCTCCTGTTAAGGTTTTCTTCTGCAGTGGGTTGCTGATTGCTCTCGACTTGTGTAGCCAAAGCCCTTTCCTTCTTATGTTTTCTTGGAAATGGCTATCTCATTACCCTCTTAGTCAACTATTGTGTTTTCTTGTTTAACTCATGTAGGTACATGATTTGAATTAGGTCATGTTGGCAGATATCATGGGGATATAAAACCTTCCTTTTTCTTACACACACCACCATTTTAATTAAGATTTGATGTAGGTAAAAAGGAAGATTCATCCTATTGAAACCAACCATGTGTACCAAAAATCTCATGTGATATAAAAATACCGTAGAGAATCGGCTATCACATGTCATATAAAGTTGAATTATTCGCATTAGTTGAACTAAATCTAGTTTTAAAATGTTACAGTGGACACCAAAGCTCTAGCAAGGGTCACGGCAATTGTCTTTTAGGAAAAAATTAAGGTTCACCCCCTATATCGGCTTCCTTTTTAACCATCTCTCCCCTTCAGTCGGTATTTTCGTTGCCTCTACAATGCTTTCCTCTGTTACTGGAAAACCTAGCCCCTGAACCCTAGTTCTAGTACCATTAAAAGAGTCAATGAAACAAGAAGAGAGTTTAATCTTATACACGGTGAACATGTGAATGATAGGCTCTCAGCCCGCTTCTCTGAAAGTTTGGAATATGTTAGCACCATAAATCTCGAACAAGGCTGCTCCATCTAGATCAAAATGCTTTAGGTTTCCACTCTTTCCCATTTTTTTTATTATTCCCACGTCCTGAGAATTGACCGAGTAACTGCCTTGTTTTCTACTGTAAATCAGCCTTTGTCTGCTCCACCGCTTTGGAAATAATTATCACTACATTTCCTTGGACTATAAACGTGTAGATGGTTACCACCGTTTCAACACATTCACTTTACCATCGCCTTACCATTCGCTTTACACATGAAACTCAAATATTTGTGTCATCCGAACTTTTAAGGTTGGAAGATAGAACAATTTTATAACATTAAAATTTGAGAATTCCAACAACTCTTTTCCGCTTTTGTTTGATTTTATTTTAACCACCTATATTACATGCAAATATTTTAAACTTCTTTGTCCACATGATTAATAAACCACTTGTAACTTCGTAAGTGGAGTCTCAGGGGTCACCATAAGACATATATGATGATGATTGTTTAATTTCATACCAACCATAAACAACGAACACAATTCATCTATTTAGAAATGCGAAAAACTACATTGCCTTATACTATCAACACGTAGATGGTTATCATTATTTCAACACATTCACTTTACCACTGGCTTATCACATTCGCTTTACCTTTCGATATTTCCACATGAAACTCAAATATTTGTTTTATCTGAATTTTTAATGTTTAATAAATTAAACATTGCTTTATTGACCACTTTTCACTCTTATAACAACATTTCTCAAAGTTGAAAGACTCAAATTCATGCAAATATTTTGGCCTAATCATTTTCCAACCGTCCTGTAGGCACTGGAAAATGATTTTCCAGCACCTACAGGAAGCACTGGAAAGTGATTTTCTAGTTTTTCTCATGTATATGAAGCTACACGTTTTTATACCTGCAGATGCAAAGATATACATTTGGGTCATCTTGAATCCATTGTTATTATTTCACATTGAAACAATTAATTTCCATTAGGGTGTTTCATGACAGTGATATCACTTCCACATCTAGGTCAGGAATTCCAAGGAGATGTCTCTTCTACATCATTATTCCATGTTGTTTCTACATAGAGAAATTATGATGTTGAGGACTACTATCTACACCCATGGAAATGATGTAAGAAACAATGACACCCTTACTACAAGTAGTAGAAGTAATATTTGATTCATATTACAACTGTTAGATTAATAGGCATATATTACATAGGACCATTTAGGTGATTCTGAAATGCTCACATGATGCACTATAACAAGTATTGTAGAATAATCAATCTAATGCACCACACACTTCTTGGTATTTGGAATTCGAAGACAATGTTAATTATCATGACCGAGTTGAGTAAAAAAATTCCCATGCATGAAATGCAATTGATACAAGAGTGTTCAAATAGGTTGCATGAGTAGGTGATGAGACTCCTAGATGCAATCGTGTGGATGCATTAAATGAAAGACATGTATAGAAAAGGGAAAGATGATGGATTTATAAAATACCAAGCTATGATATTGTTGTAATTGTTTCTTGAAGGAAGTTTCTTTGTTGCAAAACTAAACTGGGAGAAACTAAATCACCTAATCTTTTAAGTTCAATTTGCCTTTTGAACCAGGGGGCTCCTCCCCCTCAAATGTTACGAGGTTTTTTTAACATTGTTCACTATCAAACAACAACTTATCGAGCACAATGGAAGGACGGATTTATTGTTGGTGGTTGTTGATGATTGTCCAATCACCACTCATAAATAGAGTCCCTCTCAAAGCTTAACTACTGCCAATTGCCAACATTCAACTTTTACAAAATGACATAAATTTAATTGCTACCATATTGAAGTCTTAATCAACAAGATATAATAAATGTAGAAAACTTTACCTGATAGTTGGTCCCCACAATTGGGGGGCTTGTCATCCAGCCATTGTGTGCAGTCCATCTCTATCCGATAGTTGGTCCCCACAACAGATTTGCAAGGATCTGAGAGGTCGAGGTACGTCGAATGGAGCAATAGCCCCAGGCAATATACTCGCATTTTCTCCCACAAAGCCTCCACCACATGAATTTCTAACCTGTGGAAGGAATTGGCTACAACCCAATCTTCTTCTCTGACTGTTTGAAAACAACGGGCAACAACTTTGGCGATTACATCATCTGGGCTTCGTTTTGACCACAAGGGAATATCTGAGGGCTGTAAAGGGGTCACACCTGGAATGTTGATTGTCGATTCCGCCAGATATTCCGCTGGAAAACAACTTGAAGAAAAAATTATTATAACATTGAGAAAAAAGGGAAATTATGAATATGAATGGGGAAATCACCTAAATATGAATGGTAAGTGATGGAAAATACTGACACATTCTACGTCCAGAAGCAAAGGGACAGCAGGCGCAGCTTCTTGGCGAGAGGCACTGGGCAGCCAAGGAAAGTATCAGCGACAATGCAGGAGACGAGAGTTGTACTGGATTGATTGAGATTTTTTATGATCTCCTCCACATGGCTTTCCATATTATCCATCGACTGAGCAAACTGGTGGAGCTTGTTCCATCTCTCGAACTCGTCGTGCAGGCAATAGAGTATTTCCACCAGTCGAATGTCGAGGCCAAGATTTCAAGCATCCAGACTAGTGCCGGAATGACCTTGTGTGTTGACGTTGGAAAAATGTGATGGAAATTCCCTTGGAGGTGAGCTTCTTTGAGAGCTGCATCATGGGGTTGATGTGGCCTTGCCCAGGCAGCAGAACGACTACGACATGAATACGAGTTTTTCCTTCAAACTGATGCATATATGTCGACAAAAATTTTCGTTTTCGTTTCATTTTTTATAACGTCCCACAGACACGTGCTAAGCAGAGATTCATCGCAGCGCAGCGGGGATTTCTACCTGCTCCATAATTTCAAATTCCTATAAATTATAAATATTTTAATGTGCCCAAGACTCTCATATATTTCCTTAGTAAAATATTTTTCACGTGCCGTTTGACGGAAAGTTTCCTTGGGTGAAACTCAAGAGACCGCAGTTCAAATATCATTGAGTATGTGGCTTGCTATGATCTTGGCTCAAGGAGTAGGCTCCCTCTTCCCCGAGGGGTCTCGGCTCTTGCGGAATCATAAGATTTGGTATACCTGACTTGCAGTCGCTGATGGTATCGAGCTAGTCCGTGCCTTT